>JABUQX010043646.1:37500-65907 GCA_015478945.1 Trachelipus rathkii | reverse complement strand
CAGCAGCACACCTATCTTACTGCCATGATAAATAATCTACACTATTTTAGTAGTTTTATTCCCAATCGTCATACATACTTTTGATTCCATTCAGAAGCCTACCACCAACACCATATATCACTAATACCTGCCATAAAGCTTCCCTATTAACTCTATCATACGCCTGTTGCAAATCCATAAAACCTAAATATAATTTATTCTTCTCCCTCATTTTCTCAATCATTTGTTTCAATGTGAAGATTTGATCCACACATCCTCTACCACTCCTAAACGCACCTTGTTCTTCACCAATCAGTCCTTTAGTCACTCGACGCACTCTTTCGACCAAAATACCAGCATATACCTTCCCTACAACACTCAATAAACTTATTCCCCTATAATTTCTACAGTTCCCCTTTTCTCCCTTACCCTTATACAAGGGTACTATTACCGCTCTCCTCCAATCCCTTGGAACTATACCCTCCATAAACGCTTTATTTAACTGATCAATCAGTGCATCTGCTCAAGCTCTTGATCATTTCTACAGTAATTTCATCTATACTGCAGATTTACCATTCTTCAACTTTTTCACTCTACCCATTACCTCCTCCTTACTAATAACCTCATCCCCAAAATACCTATTCCTTCTTGTACCATCAAACCCACACACATTCACTAACACCTCATCATTACTGTTAATATTGTGCAGATTTTCGAAGTGTTCTTTCCACACTCCCCTCACATCCATTTCATCAGTTACAAAAGCACCATCCCTATTCATTATTCTAAGCAGATTCCCATTATTCTCATTCTTAACCTTTCGCGCTTCCTTCCAGAAGAGCTTCCTATTCCCTTGTATATCCTCATTCATCCTCCTTCCAAACTGTTCATTTACCTCTTGTTTTCTCCTACGTATGCACCTTTTAGTATTTCTTTTTCCTCCTTATATAATTCCAAGCATCTTTCTTTTGAAACTTCATCATTTCCTTTTAGTACATTCAACCACGCTTCTTTTTTACCTTTAACCGCTTTCATCACCTCTTCATTCCACCATTCGCTGTTAACATTCTTACTTCCTACTTTAGCACATCCACACACTTCCTTTGCACTACTAACAATTGCTTCCTTCATTTGCCCCAGATTTGTTCAGTATCAACTTGTTCACATTCAACCGATTTACTAGCGAGCGCTCTTACATACTTATCCTTATTGTCTTGCTCACTTAACTTCTCACTCTTAATTTTACCTACTTCCTTCCGTATCACCTTCCTCTCCATCCAAGCCCCCACTAACTTAATTTTACATAGAACATAATGATCCGATAATCCCATTCCTAAACCCCTCACTGATTTAACATCCAACACATACTTCAACATCTCCTTCTTCACCAACACTAAATCAATCATACTTTTCACTTCGATACCATCTCTACCTACATCAACTCTAGTATACTTATGGATACTCTTGTGTTTAAAGAAAGTATTACTTACACACATACCTCTCTCTTCACAGAAATCAATCACCTTCCTACCATTCTCATTTTCTCCCGCCACCCCAAAACCGCCTGTTATACCATCCCTTTTTTGATCACCTATCCAACCATTCAGGTCCCCCAACACTATCAATCTGAAGCTCCTACTTACCCCATCCAGAACATCATTCAAATTATCCCAAAAAATCGTACTCTCTTCAACATTTATATATATATATATATATATATATATATAATATATATATATATATATATATATATATATATATATATATATATATATATATATATATATATATATATATATATATATTACTGATAAAATAGACCAAGCAAGATACAGCAAAATTTCATCACTATTGGAAGAATATGAAGAGTTTTCATCAGACGACTATTTATCAGGGGAATCTGAAAATGAGTCGAGCTCACAGGAAGATGAAGACAGTGATATTGAAGATGAAGCATCTGCACTCTACAGTATTGGAAAATGAGTCAGAGTGGTCTGAAGTTAATTCATCTTTTGTTCCAAAATTTACAATTCCTAACAAAATAAATGGGTTTGTACTTGCTGATATCAACAGGTCATCAACTGTTTTGGATATATTTTTGAATTATTCCCTAGAAGTTTGTTAATTTTCATTTCACAAAGTACAAATAATGAGCTTAAAATTATATGGGGAAGAAAAAGACTTTTCAGTTTCTCCAACTAGCGTTGGAGAAATAATGATTATTTTGAGGATTTCAATTATAATGGGTTATGTCAGACTGCCAAAAATGGAATTGTATTGGTCTCTGAAGCAATCAGTAGGTAATATTGCTATCAAAAATGCAATGTCAATGGATATAGCAAGATTGCTTCTGTCAAAGTTATATTTCAACTGCTCTCAAAAACATGCATGGGTAATTTATAATGATATACATTATAAAAAAACTCCATTTTCAACATAACTAATTGATTTAGGAGAAGAGCTTATTGAGAAAGGGAAATCTGAGGCAGACATTTGTAGAAAGAGAAGCTTTGGGAGACCCTCAAAAAATGTAAGTTTATGAAGCATGTTGGAAGCAATTTCCCAATAGAAGAGAAGGAGAAACGAGAGGGAGATGTGCTAGATGTGACCAAAGAAAAATAGAAAAAAGGACAAAGACAATTTACCGAGAATGCCAGGTTGCTTTATGTAAAAACTGCTTTATTCCATATCATGTACAATATATATATATATATATATATATATATATAAAGTATATATATATATATACATTCTATATATATATATAAATATATATATATATATAATCTACTTTGCTCCTTTTAGTATTTTATAATAAAATAAAACTCTATATGTGACCAACTATAGATATATATATGCTATATACTATATATAACAACACATATTTATCTTTCAATATACATCTATATATACTCTCTTCTCTCCATATATATACACACATACAGGGTTCACACTAAAATTTTGAATTTGATTTCCCTGACTTTCCCTGACCAAATCTGCAAATTTTCCCTGACCAGCGTGTTCGTTATTTTTGGTGTATAAAATATCTATTAATTATTATTGCAGCCTATTTACTCAGTTCATACATTAAATTATTGAAAATTTACTTTAGAAACTGTTCATCATCATGGATGAATTTAAAAAAATATTTTATTTTTTTAGTAATCAGCCTTTTTTATTTTTTCCAAAAGTAAACAGTTTTATTTATACAAAAAGAAAATAAATTAAAAGCTTACATTAATAGCCTAGGTGAATAGCGTCCACTGTAATCACAAAAGTTCTAAATGGGGAGATTTAGATTAACTTTTTCTTCTCAAGCATTTGAATTTTTGATTTCATAGCGTCTTCTTCTGTTAAAGCCTTCAGTTTTAACATCTTTCTCTGCTCTTCAAGTTTATTGATCTGTATGGATAATATTCTTTTTTCAACATTTTTATTCTCTTCTTTTTCTTTCTGTTTTGACTCTTTGAGATGTTCTTCATATCTTCTATGGGCAGCTCTTACATTTGTCAACATTTTTTGAGTGATAGGAACTTTATGAATACTTTCATGAGATCTTATAGCATTGTGCACTATTCTTTGAGAAATCAGACTATGTTCTTTCAGATTCTCCACTAAAATTGCTTAATTTATAGAAAACCCTCCCCTCCTTCCACTGTCGCATTTCCATGCGAAAATATCAGTCCTAATTTAATAATTTGCCACAATTCCGCATAACATTGATTCTCAGGTACTATAGAAGAAAAAACTCATCAAGTCTCTTAGAAGGACAATCACCATCCAAAAATATTTTGAATTTTAATTCAAGGGTAGAATGAGCTTCACTGCAAAGTAGAGTATAGTGCTTTTTCTTTCTCAGCAACAGAATCTGTGATTCGGTTATTGGTGTACAATGCCTCTAGCAATAAATCAAATCTTTGTTTCCCTTGTTCTGGCTGATGAAAAACTATACTAGGATCCAATGATGAGAGCCATTGGACAGGCTTGTACTTCAGAGGACATCTTTCTAATATCTTTTCTGTCATTTTGATTTGCACAGTCTGGCATTCAAGTTTGTCATGTAAATCTAATGCAAAAAGCTTAGTTGTTGGTTGTAGCAGGCATTTTACTGGACTTAAGAAATCTTTCCATAATATTAAGTACGAGACATTGTAAATCTGTGAACAGAAATGAACCAAGGTTCAGTTTGAAGTCCAACCACTGGTCGTTAAAGTTAAGCTTTTTTTTGCTTGAAGTCATTTTATAAATAAATAATAAATACCTTCAACTGCACAAAAAAAAAAACCTCAAAAAGTATAATTCCCTAAAAAGAAAAAGATATAAACAGATTAAGTCATAAGTCATACAGTCTAAAACACATCCATATACCAATCACCTTCAATCGGAAGGATGAACTTGGAACAACTTCTACGAACAGAATAGGAAGAATAGTAAGTAATAGTGAACTAAAAATAGAAAGAAACAGGATAGAAGTAGATTTATGGAATGTCATTCCTAGCCCATCCTTTTCATTCACTTATCAAATACATCTCTCATTCCACAATTATACAGTAAGGAAAAAAAAATATATCAAAAATATGTAACTTGGTCCATGGATCATTCTTCATATGTTTGGAAATTTTAAAATTTCCCTGACTTTTTTGGAATTTCCCTGACTTTCAGCATATTTTAAAACGTTTCCCTGACTTTCCAGAAAGTGTGAACCCTGATATATAAGAATAAAGTATAGGTTTATTTTCAAAATGTCCTAGTATAAAGTTTAGGTTTATTTTCAAAATGTCCAAATTATATTCATCTATATACTAGAAATTATAGATTTTTTTGTGAGGATTAATTTTTTTATTTGAATAAAATTTGAGCTTACTTTGTTTTCGAACCTTCTTATGAAAAGTAAGTGTAAAAATTGCAAATGGTTCATTCACAAAATATTTTGATATGGAAGTAAATAGCACTAAAGGGACACTTTAGTCCCACATAATAGTGCTAGTGGGACACTTAAGTCCCACTTTATAGTGCTAGTGGGACACATATGCCCCATAAAAAATTTTAATGATAGGATGAAATCACAAATTTGGGCAAAACATATGTTTATGTACTCATCAAAAGACGCAGGAAAACCATTTGTTCAAGTTTCTAAACTAATCCTGCAATATAGTATTCTTTAGTTTAAATAAAACATTAAAGTTAATATATACGTAACTATAAATAAATATATTATTGAAAAATTATTTTATGTAAATTTAGCTGAAGCCAATATCACTCATGTGTTCGAACAAACTATACTTATATAGCTACTATACTATCTCTATACTATCTACTATAGGATCTCGAAAGTCAGTCAGCCTTTGACCTGCAGTAACAGGTTCGACTGTCTTCCAGATGGGGAGGGATCAGAGAGTGCCAATGGTAATGTTGAGTTTTCTGAAGGGAAGACTGATAAATTGCTAATTGGAGACTCTATGATACGATACCTAGATAGGACTTTTCAAACTAAGAATAAAAAGAAACGATTGAGAGTATGTTATCCAGGTGCCAGAGTGAGTGATATCATGGATAGGATAGATAGATTGATTCTACAAATGTTGATTCAGAGGTGATTGTGCATGTGGGTACAAATGATATAGGGCATAGAAGGTCAGAAGAATTAATAGCAGATTATAGGAGATTGATTCAGAAGATGAAAGCTAGTGGAAGAAGGTGCATGATTTCTGGGATTTTACCTAGGTTAGGTGCAGGTCAGGAATGGGGGAGTAGGACTTTAGGTGTAAATGAAAGGGTTAGGAAATTATGTTTTTCAGAAAATATTAGGTTTTTAGATTTGTGGAGAGAATTTCTGGATAAAGATCTTTTTGCAGCAGATGGAGTTCACTTGAGTCGTAAAGGTGTTGAGCTTTTCAGTACCAGTTTGGAGACTTGTTTAGCAAAAAACTAGGTAAAGTTGGGGGTGGTGGGCTAAATCTGGATACAAATAATAGCAATGGTAACTGTAATAGTGGGGAGATAAATAAAACTAATGTTGTTACAGGTTTAAATAATGATGATAGCAATAAAAATAACAGCATTTCGAGTATCATGTTTTTACACAAATGCTCATAGCCTTAGAAATAAAAAAGATGAGCTGATTAGTTATACCATAAATGAGAATCTAGACATTATTTGCATAACTGAGGCATGGGTTAATGAAGAATTATATGGAGACTCCTTTCAGGAATATGAAATAGAGGGATATTCACTTTATTTATACCAGCGTAGAGGAAAGAAGGGTGGTGGTGTGGCGCTTTATGTTAAAAGCAATATTCAATCTGTACTAATGACTGACTTTAAAATTAATCATGATATTGAATCAGTGTGGGTAGATATCCTTATATACAATAAATCATATAGAATAGGGGCATTTTATAGACCTCCTGGCCAGAGTCCAGAATTAGATGCTGAAATTGTGAAAGAAATTGAGACAGCATGCCACAGTAATGAAAAAGGTATAGTCATAATGGGTGATTTTAATTTTCCTGGCATTCAAATCACCGAAAACCAAATTTTTGTTTTGTTTTTTAAATTACTTATTTTTCATATATATATCAAGTCTTTTTAGGGTATTTAGCATTAAAATACAGTAAATACAATATGTTAAAAGAGGTATGCAATATATAAAGTAGATTTTAGTACTTAATAAAGTTTTATTAGTGCTCTAGGGCATATAATTATTACATTTCACATGATCTGATTATTATTATTATTATTATTATTTTTATTATTATTATTATTTTTATTATATATATATATATATATATATATATATATATATATATATATATATATATATATATATATATATATATATATATATATATATATATATATATATATATATATATATATATATATATATACCAAATATCTAACTATATAAATTTATATATATAACATATATATATATAAATAAGTATAACAATATACATATATATATATATATATATATATATATATATATATGCTGCTATATATATATATATATATATATATATATATATATATATATATATATATATATATATATATATCATATATATATATATATATATATATATATATATATATATATATATATATATATATATATATGCAACAAATTGGATTCATTAATAATTTGTTTATAAAATAATTTTGTATATTTGATGTGAATACTTCGTAATAATTACGAATATATGGCGAGAAATGCCATAATTGTAAAGTTGTTAACGGTTGGCAAATTGCCCCTCAAAAAGTTGCTCATGTCAATGTTTTTGTAGCTATTATTTCTAGCCCGCCAATTGAGAGAGATATAAACAAACAATCTTAGCGCACGACGCTTTATAAATTTTGTAAATAAATTAATAACTAAATAAAAACTAAAACGAAGTTATCTTTCAATTAATACAAGTGACATAAAATAAGAAGAAAATAATATAAAAATAAAGTTTAAAGGAAAGAAAATCTATACTTTTCGTTGGAAGGCTTAGACCCCAGACTAGTCCTTCCACGTTGGTGTATCCCAGGAGTGACTTACGAATTAACAATAAAGAAATAAAATATAAATTACGAATGTTGAAATAACTATATATAGAAAAAAAAAAAAAAATTAAAAAAAAAATTTCAGTGAAATTAATAACTTTAGAAAAATAGGCCAATATAAGCCTAGGCTACTCACGCACGCACATAATTGCGTTCAACAATAACAATAAAAAGACTATTGGTTTTAGTGCATTCATAAATAAAGCAAGAAAAAAATCTACAGATATAAAAGTGAAAAACATAATAATAAAGAAAAAAGTTTTAAGTTAAAACTAGGCCTAGTACTAGTTTAAGAGCCTAGCCTACTGAACTATCTGTCATCTCTTAGGGCCTATATAAGTAAGCTACAGCTATTATTAAAGGCAACAGGCCTATTTTATAAATAGATGGTTTTAATAATTTTACAAAATTAGCCTACTTGGGTAATTGTGTAGTTGAAGTGAGTCAAGTGCTTTTACTACAAAATAACTAATAAAACAGTGAAATAAAGTTTTTAAGTGTATGTACAATTAAGACAGCTTTTTTGTGAATTACAACAATGACTTCGACTAGAAGCAGGTCTGGTGCTCAAAATTTAAATAATCCACCATCTGGAATTTCTATACATCATGTAGATGTTGAAATAAATGAAAATGATGGACAAAATGAAAATCTAAATAGAAACGATGGTCACAACTCAAATAACTCATCGGTTGAGAGTGATCGTTCTCGCACCCCATCACCCGAACCACATCGAAGAACTAGGAAAGTACTCTCTGTGCAGGATATTCCTCGGTTTGAAACAAGGGATGTGGGAAAGTGGTTAGATAGAGTGGAATTTCTATTTAGCCTATATTTTGTTACTGATAATATCGAAAAGGTTCAACTTCTCGGTCCTCTCTTACCTTCGGCTATAACTTCAAGAATAAGCTATCCTATCAACGACCAAACATATGAAGAATTGGTTCGCCTTGTAACTGAAACTTATGCTCCATCTGATAAAGAGAAAGCTGAAAATTTATTTCGGCAGGAGCTTAAACCTGGTGAAAAGCCCACAGCATATCTTAACAGAATTAAAGCATCATTAGGAATCCGCAGTTATCAATGGCTTCTACATCAAAATGAAAACCTTATGAAACAGATGTTTCTTCGTGTTCTACCTGAGGATCTGGTACCGTTATTAACGGTATTGAAAGGGGATGCGGATATTCATAAATTGGCCGAAGCAGCTGACGTGTTCATGGAATCCCAACGTCATAAGTCAAAATCCTATCCAGATTATTCGGTCAATGCTGTGACTCCATTCATCCCTACCAGGGCAAGTGATCCCCAACCTAGGAAAGAAGACCACATTTCACACAATGATTTGGCCCAAATAAACAATCGACTAAGTGAGATGTTCCAGAAGTTGGAGGCCCTCACATATCAAGTAAATCAATTAGATCTACGGATGTCTCGTAATGATAATGGTTGGGACAGAGGTCGCTCTCCTGGCTGGGACAGAGGTCGATCTAACCGTCGTCGATCACCTTCAGGATTTAGAAAAGATGGACCCCTTTGCTACTACCATTTCACCTTCCGTGAAATGGCTAGCAGGTGCCAAGGAGGCACTTGCAAAATGGCTCATTTGTTGGCACAAGCGCCATCACATAATAATGCTGGACCTACTTCCCTACCTTCGCAGGGAAACTAAGTATAGGGGTGGAGTTACGCCCCTGTACAAAGAAAGTGCGTTTTAATCCAGTGGTAACTCGTAAAATTTGTAAGTACAAAAGTAGTTTTAATAATATAGAACGTATTAGGGAGGACAGCTACCCCCAACCAAATTCGAATAATAATTACAATATAGGTAAAAATGTTGATACAATTTTGCATGCTAATAAAAATAATATCCAGGTTCATGTTCATTCAAGTGAAAATGCTAATAATGGCGTAAAACAATCTGTTTTATGCGAGAGAGCTTCTCAGTTGAGTGAAAATGAATCTTGGTATAGGGAAAATTTGATTTCCTCCGATAATAGTGTTAAGGGTAAGGATATGCATTATCAAGGTAGCGAACAGTCAGTTATAGGGCTGGAATCTTTAATTCCAAGCCAAAATACTGCGATGCGGGTTGAAAATGCAGATTCTTGCAATGGGTCAGTGCTTCCCAAAGTTTTAAATGTAAACGAATGTAAAAATTTTGCAATTAATTGTCTCCTTCGTATATATGACGCTAATTCTAAGCAATTATTTTTGTTAGATACGGGGAGTTCATTTTCTATTTTAAAGGCTTCTGCAGAACAAAAGAAAGATCCTATTGGCTTTCTTACAGCTGCTAATGGAAGTCAGATTAACATTTATGATTGTATAACTAAAAAATTAAATTTCCTGCTAAAAAGGGACTATGAGCATATATTTTTAATCGCTGATGTAATTGATAATATTTTAGGGATAGATTTTTTTACTAAATATAAATTTAACCTAGATTTTAGCTCAAATATTATAATTGATGCCACAACTGGTCTATCATGTGAAGTCATTCAAGGGAATGATTCTGAAGCACTACCCATAACAAATGATTTTAATTATATAAATTTAACTCTTTCTCCTAAACTCCCTTCTGCGCCTTCTCGTTATACTTCTCTATTAGGTGAATATAAAATGTTGTTTGATGATTTATATAAAATTTTAGAAAATGTTAATGTGAGAGATAATAATTATAATAATAGTATCCCTGGGGGTAGCTATCAGGACAATGCCTCCTACAAGTGTAATAAAAATAGAAATGAAATAAGTATGAATAAAAGTGATATTAATAAAGAAAGTGATTTTAATAATACAAGTGAAATAGGCTTTACAAAATTTCCTCTTTCCCCCGCTGAACAAAATTCCTTAAATGAATTAATTCCTTATAAATTTAAAGTTATGGGTTCCCCAATAAACATTAAAAGTCGCAGAATCTCTACTAGTTTATATGATAAGGCCAAAGAAGAGATAGGCAGGTTAGTAAATGCTGGGGTACTTTCTCCCTCGCACTCACCTTGGGGATTTCCGATTTCGGTACTTTCTAAACCTAGTGGTGGAGTCCGAATAGTAGCCGATTTGAGATTATTGAACAAACGAGCTGTTCGAGACAATTTCAGTCTCCCTAACTTAAATGACTTTACGAACTTACTTCATGGGTGTAAAGTATTTTCTGTTTTAGACTTAAAAAAGGCATTTTATAACCTTAAAGTCCACCCTGATTGTCGAAAGTTCTTAACTATAAATACTCCTTTTGGCAGTTTCTCATATAATAGTATTGTAGAAGGCTTCCATTCCAGTCCCACTAGTTTTACAAAATACATATCTTTAATTCTTTCTAAAATCCCTAACATTTTTATATATATTGATGATATCCTCATCGCCACTCCTACTCATGATGAACACATGAAGATTTTAGAAATGGTACTAGACCGGTTGAAATCTTTTAATTTGAGACTTAGTGCTGATAAGTGCCAAATTGGACAGTCTCGGGTTACATATTTAGGTTTTGATGTGTCCGAAGGCTCCATGCTCCCTAATGAGGATAAAACCACTGCTATTATGAATATCCCAAAACCCAAGACTATCAAAGATTTACGTTCTTTCATAGGCAGTCTAAACTATTTTCGCTCTTCTCTTCCTGGTATTTCTGAAATTATTTCTCCTCTTCTTTCTTTTCTCAAAGGTGCACCATACTCTCAACGCAGAGTAAAATGGAATCCTGAGGCAGAAGAAGCCTTTAATATGGCCAAATTGGCCCTCAAAAATGCTATACCTTTGGGTTTTCCTTCTAATAATGCTCAAATATCTGTTTTCACTGATGCTAGTCAGACAGCCTTGGCAGGTGTAGTAGTTTCTACAGAAAATGAAAAAACAGTTCCGCTGGGATTTTACAGTTATCGATTGAATCCTACTGAAATTGGTTATAGTATATATAGCAAGGAACTCCTTGCCTTGGTTAAAACAATTAAGAAATTTACCCACATAGTAGAAGCAAGGAAGGTAGATGTGTTTTGTGACAATCTTTCAGTCACACAGTCACTTAAAAAAGAGACTGATGCTAATCACTTGCTAGCAAGGGAGCAGCGATACCTAACTTTCTTGTCAGAGTATGATTTGACTGTACATCATATTAAATCTGAAGAAAATATTCTTGCAGATTTCTAGTAGAAATCCAGCTCAAAGAACCACTGAATGGCCATCAAATTTGCCCACTCCTTCCACTTCTGCGGAAAAAGTAGAAATAGGTGCAGCAACAAGCTCTGCTCTTCAAATTGGAGATCAGATACCTGAAGCAGAAGTCATTCCAGAAGTATCCTGTGATGAAGTCTTGGTGTCACCAGATTTTCTACCCCAGCAGAATTCTTCAACAGAGGATGACAGTTATGCTCTTGCATCAATTTTCAATATTTCTGCCAATGATGTATTTAAGCTTTTTCAGTGTAAGATTGACTACAAAGAACTGCAAGCAGCACAAGAAGCTGATGTACAACTTCAGAAATATTTAAATAACCAAGAAAATACAGGTCTTAAGCTTACAAAAAGACTCTATTATTATAGGAATGACTTGGTCTCACTAGTCGCATTGATGAATCTATTCCACTTTCACCACGTGTCTTTGTTCCAGAATCCTTTATTCTTCCTGTTATTTCTTATTCTCACTCTTTAGGGCATTTTGGTGTTAAGAAAACTCTGGCATCCCTTAGAAAGCGCTTTGTATGGAAAAATATGCCAAAGTATGTAAAGCAATTTGTACAAAGTTGTGATGCATGTCAGAGATCTAAATCTTTTCGCAAAATAAGCCCTCCATATGAATCTTATAGGCCAGTATCGGCCAAATTTCAAGTAGTCCATATTGACATTCTTAAAATGCCTCAATGCAAAAGCTATAAGTACCTTTTAACATTGATTGATAGGTTCTCCCGTTATCTCTTTGCTTTCCCTTTAAAAAACATAGAAACCTCAACCATAGTGGAGGTAATTACTAGAGAATTTCTACCCATAGCTGGCGTGGTAGGAACTTACATTTCTGATAGAGGAACGCAGTTTACGTCGGACTTATTCAAGAGTGTGTGTGAGGAGTTAGGATCCCGGCATAACTTTACCTCCGCCTATACCCCACAAAGCAATGGCCTCATCGAAAACTCCCATAGAACATTGTTGAGATCTTTGCGAGCCATGCTGTCGGATGAGTTGGAAGATGTGAAGTATTATTGGCTAGATCTTCTCCCCATTGTGCTATTGTGTCTGCGTACTGCCCCATTGAATTCAGAAGGAATCACCCCTGCCATCTTAATGATGGGTCAAAATCCAACTCTCCCTGGAGCATTAATAGATCAGCTGGAGTCCTCCTTCCCCCTGTCCATGAAAACTTACGCTGAAAAACTAAAATTATTCTTAGGACTCCCTCTGTCTCCAGAATTTACTGCCAAGAACCCCAAAATATATGTGCCAAATAGTCTGCAAGATGCAAAATTTGTATTAGTTAAAAAACAGCAGTATGGCAGAAACAAACTAGAACCCATATATCATGGCCCCTATCCCATAGTAAAGTTATCTGGAAATAATGTGTACATAAATAAGAATAATCAAGTACAATGTGAAAATTTAATAAATGTAAAGCCATATTTTATGTTAAATAATGAATGTGAAGAGTTAGATGATTTATAAAGAAAATTTCTATTGGTGCTAAAGTTTATATATTCTAATGCCAGTATACTCTTGTGATAAGTGATATAAAGGTGAAACTTTCATGTAACATGTTGATTACTTTTTAGGTATAGTCATTTTGTTAGATTTAAGTTTCCTCTACTACTTGAATTTTCACTTAATCTTCTCTATTCCTCTAAAATTAAGTATTTTAGAAGTGGCTGGGTGTTCAGGTGTGAATCTCCAAGTAAACTTGGAAATTCACCCTCCAAAAGTCACCACATGCAACAAATTGGATTCATTAATAATTTGTTTATAAAATAATTTTGTATATTTGATGTGAATACTTCGTAATAATTACGAATATATGGCGCAAAATGCCATAATTGTAAAGTTGTAACGGTTGGCAAATTGCCCCTCAAAAAGTGGCTCATGTCAATGTTTTTGTAGCTATTATTTCTAGCCCGCCAATTGAGAGAGATATAAACAAACAATCTTAGCGCACGACGCTTTATAAATTTTGTAAATAAATTAATAACTAAATAAAAACTAAAACGAAGTTATCTTTCAATTAATACAAGTGACATAAAATAAGAAGAAAATAATATAAAAATAAAGTTTAAAGGAAAGAAAATCTATACTTTTCGTTGGAAGGCTTAGACCCCAGACTAGTCCTTATTCTTCCATATATATATATATATATATATATATAAGATATCTCTATATATATATATATATATATATATATATATATATATATATATATATACTATATATATATATATATATATATATATATATATATATATATATATATATATATATATATATATATATATATATATATATATATATATATATATATATATATATATATATATATTTTATATATATAAATAATATAAAAATATATATATATATATATATATATATATATATATATATATATATATATATATATATATATATATTTTATATTATATATATATCTTTATCTTCCTTTTCTCCCAAGACTGGGGAAAAAAAGCAGTAGAAGAATATGACAAAAGTCGAAAAGAAAGTCCAGCCTTACCCCTCCCCCCTCTGTACCATTACTTAGTAAGGACTCGTCACAGTCAGAAAATCCACCCTATAGCTTCACGGGACTGCGACGGACCCTCACTATGGTAAATCGTCAGTGTAAGTGTTCATCCCTTGGCCCAGGTGGGCCACAACCATACCCCCTCACAAAACCCCGCCATTCTCTCATATTATGCACCTTTATTCTCGCCTCTGCCAAACTCACATTTCTGTCCTTCAGACATTCGTTTACTGACTCAATCCACTTTTTCTTCGATCTCCCAGCTGGTCGGTTTCCAACACACTCGCCACTATACATCCGCTTAAAAACCGACTATCAATCATCCTTTCCACATGACCAAACCATCTCAACATTTTTATTTATTCTCTCGTTTACCCATTTTTCCACCACACAACTCTCTAATATGTTCATTCCTGTTTATCAATTCTTTATCATACCATGCCCCCTAAGTTGTCCATCTAGACAGATACAGACTTTAGGATCTAACATTAACTCAGACCATAGTCTCACTACTATACAATAACACAGGTAACAACATACCGTCATGTAAGACCCTAGCACTCTAAAGACTTAGTCCCTATACATTCACCAACGATTTTATTGCACCAGCCACCTTCCTGGCATCCAACATATACCTTAAATATTTAAACTCAGACACTTGTTCCAGCTGCTCACCATCTAACATAACTTCACACTGAGGACTGTCCTCACTCACAACCATAACCTTACTCTTATCTACGTTTACTTTCAAACCCTCCTTTTACTCACCCTACCGTCTCTCTGCCAATTCTCAAACTCTTCAAATTCGCCACACAAAACCAAATCATCCGCATATAATAGGTAGGGCACCCTCCACTCATCTCCATTCTCCATCATTCTAACACCATTTCCTGTCACGCCCAATTTCAATTCTTTCATAACCCAATCCATATACAAATTGAATAACCAAGGAGACATAGCTTTAACCCTGCACTCACACCGCTTTATTAATACTAAACCAAATACTTTTGACACCATTTTATTCTTACACACGCCTCACTATAGTCATACATACTTTTGATTTTCCATTCAGAAGCCTACCACTAACACTATATATCACTAACACCTGTATAGAACCTATTAACCCCTATCATTACCTATTGCAAATCACATAAAACAAACTAATTTATTCTTTACTTCTCCTCATTTTCTCTATCATTTGCTTCAATGTAGATCAGATACTTTATCTCTGCCACTAGCTCTAACTTTCCTTGTTTCTTCTGATAATTATGATATTCATTTTTTTATACTGGCCAAAAATACCAACATATTTCTTCCCTATAACACTCAATAAACTAATTCCCCTATAATTTCTACAGTTCCCTTTATCTCCTTTACCCTTATATAAGGGTACTATTACTGCTCTCCTTCAATCCCTCGGAACTATACCCTCCATAAACGCTTTATTACACAACTTCAAGATCCAATCAATCAGAAACTTGCCTCCGTTCTTGATGTTCTTAAATATTTTCATCTCACATTTTTCATTCTTCAACTTTCTCACTCTACCCATTTCCTCTTCTTTGCTAATAACCTCATCCCCAACTATTCATAACCCTGTCAAATTCACTATCACCTCTTCATTACTGAAAATATTATACAGATTTTCGAAGTGCTCCTCACATCTATTTCATCAGTTACAAAAACACCATCCTATTCATTATTCTGAGCAGGTTCTTATTCCTAATTTTTAACCTTTACGCTTCCTTCCAGAAAGAGCTTCCTATTACATATGTCCCATTCTATATCTTCAAAAACTATTATTACCTCTTCTTTTCAGCACTACATTATCTTTTAGCATTTCTTTTTTCCTCCTTATATAATTCCAAGCATCTTTCTTTTGAAACTTCATCATTTGCTTTTAGTACAATCAACCACGCTTTTTTTTTCACAACAGCTTGCATCCTCTTCATTCCTACTCACTGTTACGCATTCTTACTTCCTCTTTTAGCACACACCCACATACTTCTTTTGCACTGCTAACAATTTGCTTCCAGATTTATTTAGTTTCAGCTTGTTTCACATTCAACTGATTTACTTACGAGCGTTCTTACATACTTATCCTTATTACCTTGATTCTTTCTGCTTCTCATCTTATAATTTACCTCTTCCTTCGTATCACCTTCCTCTCCATCAAGTCCCCACTAACTTAATTTTACATAGAACAACATAATGATCCGATAATCCCATTTCTAAACACCTTACTGATTTAACATCCAACATATACTTCAACATCTCCTTCTTCACCAACACAAAATCAATCATACTTTTCACTTCGATACCATCTCTACCTACACCAACTCTAGTATACTTATGGATACTCTCTTGTGTTTAAAGAAAGTAATACTTACACACACATACCTCTCCTCACAGAAATCAATCACCTTCCCTACCATTCTCATTTTCTCCTGACACCCCAAACCACCTGTTATACCATCCTTTTTTGATTATATATATATATATATATATATATATATATATAATATATATATATGATATATATATATATATAATATATATATATAATATATATATATATATATACTTTTTATATATATATATACTGTATATATAAAATCCGTATTAATAGTCAATATTTAGGCCTAGAAGGGGTATTGGTAATACTGTATAATTTAAAACATCTTTAATATACATAAAAAGAGGTAATTTTAAAAAAAAACAAAAAAAAACATTTTGTTTTAAAAAAAAATAGTTTTTTTTTCTAAAAAATTACCATAAGTTTTACTGTTTATAAAACAATCGAGACAGCATGCCACAGTAATGAAAAAGGTATAGTCATAATGGGTGATTTTAATTTTCCTGGCATTCATTGGGATTCCTTGTCTAATATGGACCGTAGTAGTTCTGCATTCATAAATTGTATACTAGATAACTTTTTGACCCAGATGGTTCAAGAACCCACAAGATACGATGCACTATTAGACTTAATATTAACTAATGATGAAAGTATGGTGGATGAAGTTAGAGTTGAGGAGAATTTAGGACTTAGTGACCATAATATAATTAGATTTAATATGAATGTGATATCTGGGCCCAAATTACAAGTTAATAAGGAAAAGATCATAGATTTCCGAAATGGTGATTTTACCAAATTTCGAGACATGCTTAGTATAACTGACTGGGATAAAGAGTTTAAAGACCAAAACTGTTTTATCATGTAGGAACATTTTAAACAAATTTTAATGAATATTCAGTCAGTATGTTTTAAAGATAAACCCATTAGGGTGGCGAAAAGAAAACCTGTTTGGTGGAATAGAGAGATAAGAGAGAAAATTAATGAAAAGCGTAGATGTTTTAAAATATTCAAGGGTAGTAATAGGGAAAATGATTTAGAAAATTATAGGAAGAAAAATAGAAATGAACTTAACCAGTCAATAAGAAGGCAAGAGAGAGGGAAATTAATTTAGCAAGGAATAGTAATAAGAACCTGAAGAAGTTTTTAGCTTTTATAAATTTAAAAGTAAGAATAGGACAATTGGTCTAATTAAAATTGATGAAAATTTAGTGAGTTCAGATAAGGAGTTGGTCAACATTTCCAATGCTTATTTTGCTTCAGTGTTTACAGAGGAAAGATTAGATAATAGTTCAGAGACTAATAGTTCTTGTATGCATGTAACAAATAGACTTACAGAATTTGAATTTGATGTAAAAGATATTAAACGTTTATTAGATCATATTGATCCAAGTAAAGCTGCAGGCCCTGATGGTATATATGGTAGAATTCTGAAGGAGGGTAGTACCAGCATTGCAAAGGCACTGTATTTGATTTTTAAGCGATCTATAACATTTGGTGAGGTACCAGATGACTGGAAAACAGAAAGGTAGTAAGGAAGATTTGGGAAATTATAGGCCAGTTAGCTTAACATCTCTGGTTGTAAAAGTTCTGGAAAAGTTACTGAAAGGTCATATAGAGAAATATTTAGAAGATAACAAGGTATTGTATGACTCCCAGCACGGTTTCAGAAAGGGTAGGTCATATCAGACAAACCTTTTAGAATTTATGGAATACATTACTGACTGCATTGACCGAGGAGATCCAGTTGATATTGTATATTTAGACTTTAGTAAAGCTTTTGATAAGGTTCCTCACATAAGGCTGATGAAAAAGTTATTGCAATGTGGTATAGGTGGAGTGGTACATGGTTGGATTAAGAGTGGTTGCGAAATAGAAAACAGTGTGTACAACTAAATAGCAATAAGTCATCATGGGAAATAGTGAAGAGTGGTGTCCCACAGGGTTCAGTGCTGGGGCCACTATTGTTCCTCATATATAAATGATTTAGACCAGGGACTTAAATGCAAGGTTTCTAAGTTTGCAGATGATACTAAAGTGGCCACCTCAGTTAGGAATAGTGAAGGATGCATAAAGATTCAAAATGATCTTGATAAACTTCTTGGGTGGGCAGATAAGTGGCAAATGAATTTTAATAGTAAAAAGTGTAAGGTTCTTCACCTAGGTTACTCAAATAAAAGTTTTAACTACGATATGAATGGGAATTGGCTTGAGTCTGTGGACCAAGAAAAAGATTTAGGTGTGATTATAAGCAGTAGCTAATCAGTGTTTGGAAGCTAGAAATAAAGCTAATAAGATGCTGGGCATAATAAATCGCAATGTTGTTTACAAGAGCAAGGAAGTAATAAGTAACTGTATAATAGCTATGTTAGGCCAGTAATAGAGTATTGTGCACAAGTTTGGGCCCCTTATTTAAAGAAAGACTTAGATATGCTAGAGAGAGTGCAACGTAGAGCAACAAGGATGATTTCTGGTTTTGAGGGTAAGAGCTATGAGGAGAGGCTGAAGGAGTTAGGAATGTTTTCTGTAGAAAGGCGATTTCTCAGAGGGACATGATACAAGTCTACAAAATATTTACATCTATTGATAACATAGAGACCAATAAATTTTTCATAGTAGAACATGGACAGGTGACCAGGGGCATAATAAGAAAATTAAGAAGAAAGCATGCCATCTTGATATAAGAAAGCATGCATTCAGTAATAGGGTTGTTAAATTTTGAAATGGTTTGCCAGAGGAGGTTGTTGAGTGTGACTCGATTGCAACATGAAACGGTTAGATTCGTTTATGGATGGGTTGGGTATCATATAATATATTGACGAAGCCAAATTGGCGGGTTTTTAGTTATAGCAGTTATTGTTAGATGGCATGTGTGACCATAACTTAGTTATTAATGCATGTGGATGGTTTGGGTATCATATTTATATATCATTAGTTTTGACTAAGCCAAATTGGTGGATTTGTAGTTACAACAAATTGACAAGCCCTAGGGTGCTTTGTGGATTTGCATGAGCATGTTTGGGTAGTGGGTTGACTGGGGCAGTCTCGATAGGCCCATGTGGCTTTTTACTGTCTCTATATTCCTAATGTCCTAAAAACATTTCGGAGAAACTACGAACGATATCCGATAAATTATGATTGGAAAAAACAATGGATATCTGATAACATTAAATCAAAACGGACTATTACTGGGATTTTTAACAACTTTGAGGGGCTGTAACTTTTTTTCCTAAAGTGACAATTTTTGTTTTCATTATTTTTCGTTATTATTTTTTTAGAGTATATCCTCTACACTACTATTACCTTTTCTTTTTTTATGCTCATTATTATTTTTATATTCTTTGATTTAAAAAAAAAATGGAAGTTTTAATAACTTTGTGAGGCTGTAACTTCTTTTTCCTTTTGTTTTTTTCTTTTATTCATTACTTTTTTTGAGTATATCCTGTGATTATCAAAATTGGGGTAAAGCCCCTCTTGGCTACTATTACCATTTTGTTTATAGTTTCAGCAGCATAGAATATAATAATTGATTATAGTTTGATAATCAAAAGTAAATAAGCCCAATATTTTTTCACTTGCTCTAGTCTTGATATTACTAATTGTCTATTACAAAAAAGGGTAATTGTGGAGTATTACTGACTTGAGTTCACGTACATAGTATATTAAAATTATAAACATTTCATTTACAAAAATGATTTTAAAAAATTATTTGAAGTTTTTTTTATGCATTTGAGTTTATTTTGAGTTAATATTTTCACTAAAAATATTAATAGTAACGCTCTGAAAATCATAACAATTCAGCTTTTTTCCGTTCATGTAGGGATGAGGAATCACAGTTGAAATGTGTTTCAGATTATCGATACATCGATATCGATATTATTTTTCTATAATCGATTTTTTCACTAATTTCGAGGAATCAATATTATAGACATAGTGAGTACGTAAATAATATCAAAGAAAAAAAAAATTTGTAAAACAATATTTAAGATAATATACAATAAAAAAAAAATATAAATAAATATCACACAAATACGAAATATATATATATATATATATATATATATATATATATATATATATATATATATATATATATATATATATATATATATATATATATATATATATATATATATATATATATATATATATATATATATATATATATATATATATATATCAGCCCAGTAGGGGTTATTTTATTATTTTTGGTAATTGTTACCCAGAGGGCTGTCACCCCGATTTTATGAAAATCACAGGATATACTCTAAAAATAATAATGAAGAATAGTGAAACGAAAATTGTCGCTCCTTAGGAAAAAGTTATTCTCTCAAAGTTAGTATAAATCCCATAGACTTTTCAATATTGACTGATTCAGGTTAGGTCTCATTTTAGGATCCTAAGTCAGGTTAAGATAAGTTTTGTAAAGAAAAGGCCACAGAGAAAATCCATGTAGAATTAACAAATCTTATCATAACCTGAACTAGGATGGCCCTAAACGAGCACGAGGCCCACTAATTTTTATTATAAGAAAGTCTATGGGAAAATTTTTAACTTTCTGAGAGGCTGTAACTTTTTTCTAAAGAGACTGCCGATTTTCAGCTTTCACTATTATTCATTATTATTTTTAGAGTATTCCTATGATTTTCAAAAAAAATTTTTTGATTTTTTTTTTTTAAAAAACCTTTGGGGCTTTAACAAATTTTTGAGGCTGTAACTTTTTTTCCTAAGGAGAGTGTAATGATTTTCGTTTTCACTATTCTTCATTATTATTTTTTTAGAGTATATCCTGTGATTTTCATAAAAATCGGGGGTGACAACCCTCTGGGTAACAATTACCATTATTTTATTATTACAACATTCGGTTGCAAATTTTTTTTTTTTTAATATACGTAAACGTAAATTTGGCTGAACAATCTAATTGTTGATAATCATTCAAAATTATTGATTATCTGAAAACATTAATGCAATCAATATATAAAAAATCGGAACAAAGCATCAATATCCATATCCCTAAAAAAACGAGAAAATTAGCCATTTAAAATTTTTGGAATGTAATTTTTTATATTTTTCTTTTAAATATATGCGTAAAATACACGAAAATTCGTAAAAAAAACTTCAAATAATTTTTTAAAACCGTTTTTGTAAATGAAATGTTTATAATTTTAATATACTATGTACGTGAACTCAAGTCAGTAATACTCCACAATTACCCAAAAAAGAAATATTTATAATATTTCACCAACCTTTCTTGCCAGTAGAGACAGACCCTAAATGAAAAGTTCTTCGGCCCACAAGATTTCTTAAGGTACAGGTTTTACTCGTTAGAGAAGCCATTATTTTAATATCAATTACTTTATGATTTTAAACAAATTAATAAAAATATATCAAATTGATATACTAATAAACTGTACGAATCTAATAGAGACTGTACAAAATCATCCGGTTAAAGTAAAAAATCACGGCGTATTTGTGGCTTACGAGTCCAAATTTTGAGCAGCAAGGGTTAGAAAAATCCAAATTCAAATCCTTTGTTAAGAAATCTTTTAAAGGATTATTCACTTTTAATTTTATGTTAGAATTATACAAATTATATATAGATACATATCTGGTAAATAAGATGTAATTTTAGTCTTTATTGTTAATGTTTTTCTGACCCATAATTACCATACCTTTGTAGCAGTAAATGGTCTTCTAGTGAATCGACTTCTAAAGAATGGAGAACTAGAATGTAATAACTATAACCAAAATTATGGTCTCTCTCTCTCTCTCTCTCTTTCTCTCTCTCTCTCTCTCTTTCTCTCTCTCTCTCTCTCTCTCTCTCTCTCTCTCTCTCTCTCTCTCTCTCTCTCTCTCTCTCTCTCTCTCTCTCTCTCTCTCATAAAAAAATATTATATACTTCCACATATCTCTTCTATTTTGTTTTATTTTAAAATTTAGATGTATAGCACATAAAAACTCTTATATGCTTCCACATATATTTAACACAATGTTTTAGTGGATTTTGTACTTCACCACTATTGGATATAATTTTCCAGAATTCATTAGGCCCAAAAAAGGTTCTTCACTTATCAAAAAAGGGTAAAAAAAATGCATAACTCCAAGAGGAGATGCCCATCATTCGTAATAAAAGAACCAACATGACTCTAGCGACTCAACGCAGGCTCCTAAGGTCCAACCAACCTTCCCCTGAAGACGTTCCTCCGAATGGGGGGATAGAGGAAGGAGAGGATTCCTCTGAGTATGAAACTGTCGGAAAGCGAAATTCAAGAAGAGCCCAGAACAACAAAACGGTTGAAAAATCGCATCTCCCCCACTCTATTAGGAGGAAGAAGAAAGAAGAAAAGTCTTCCCCTACACGCCATTCCCCCATTTCTCCGAACATGAAGCGTTGGATTGGCTTCGACAAACGACTACAATCTTCAATCTTAATGGGTTATCTGATCCTAGAGAAAGAGTAAAACTTTTAGCGTCCATATTGTCCAGCAAAATTACTAACTCATTGAAGCTTCCCTTGCAAGAGGAATGCTTTACCAATCTCGTGAAGGTAATAGGAAAACTTTGTGCACCTTCCTTTAGAGCGCAAATTGAGGAAGTATTCCAAACAAGGATGAGGAGGGATAAACTTCCTTCAGACTACGTGAATCGGGTAAAAGAAATGTTGAGAATTTCCAACTTTGACTTGTTAGCCGACAGCGATTCGAAATTTATCAGAGAACTTTTCTTATTGCAGTTACCCGAATAGTTGCAAATATCCCCCATGACAGTAAAAAAGAATCAGGACTTCGACATTGAGACATTAAGACATTAAGAATATAGAGACAGTAAGAAGCCACACGGGCCTGTCGAGACTGTCCCATTATAACTACGTTATGGTCCTGCATGCAGTCTAACATAACTACTGTAACTAAAAACCCGCCAATTAGGCTTCGTCTAAATATATTATATGATACCCAACCCATCCATATACCCATCCAACCCTTTTTTAAATGTTGCAATTGAGTCACACTCAACAACCTCCTGTGGCAGACTATTCCAAAATTTAACAACCCTATTACTGAATGCATGCTTTCTTATATCAAGATGGCATGCTTTCTTCTTAATTTTCTTATTATGCCCCCTGGTCACCTGTCCATGCTCTACTATGAAAAATTTATTGGTCTCTGTATTATCAATAGATGTAAATATTTTGAGAAATCGCCTTTCTACAGAAAACATTCCTAACTCCTTCAGCCTCTCCTCATAGCTCTTACCCTCAAACCCAGAAATCATCCTTGTTGCCCTACGTTGCACTCGCTCTAGCATATCTAAGTCTTTCTTTAAATAAAGGGCCCAAACTTGTGCACAATACTCTATTACTGGCCTAACATAGCTATTATACAATTTACTTATTACTTCCTTGCTCTTGTAAACAACATTGCGATTTATTATGCCCAGCATCTTATTAGCTTTATTTCTAGCTTCCAAACACTGATTAGCTACTTTTAAATTATTGCTAAATCTTTTTCTTGGTCCACGGACTAAAGCCAATCCCATTCATATCGTAGTTAAAACTTTTATTTGAGTAACCTAGGTGAAGAACCTTACACTTTTTACTATTAAAATTCATTTGCCACTTATCTGCCCACCCAAGAAGTTTATCAAGATCATTTTGAATCTTTATACATCCTTCACCATTCCTAACTGTGGTGGCCACTTTGGTATCATCTGCAAACTTAGAAACCTTGCATTTAAGTCCCTGGTCTAAATCATTTATATATATGAGGAACAATAGTGGCCCCAGCACTGAACCCTGTGGGACACCACTCTTCACTATTTCCCATGATGATTTATTGCCATTTAGTTGTACACAATGTTTTCTATTTCGCAACCACTCTTTAATCCAACCATGTACCACTCCACCTATACCACATTGCAATAGCTTCTTCATCAGCCTTATGTGGGGAACCTTATCAAAAGTTTTGCTAAAGGCTAAATATATAATATCAACTGATCTCCTGTCAATGCAGTCAGTAATGTATTCCATACCGACAAGGTTTGTCTGACATGACCCACCCTTCTGAAACCGTGCTGGGAGTCAAACAATAATACCCTGTTATCTTCCAAATGTTTCTCTATATGACTTTTCCAAAACTTCTCCAACTTTACCACCAGAGATGTTAAGTTAACTTGCCTGTAATTTCCCAAATCTTCCTTATACTAATACCTTTCTTATAAATAGGCAATAAACATATGCTGTTTTCCAGTCATCTGTACCTCACCAAATGTTATAGATCGCTTAAAATCAAATACAGTACTTTGCAATGCTGGTACTAAATTCTCTTTCAGAATTCTACCATATATACCTCAGGGCCTGCAGCTTTACTTGGGTCAATATGGTCCTGTAAACGTTTAATATCTTTTACCTCAAATTCAAATTCTGTAAGTCTATTTATCACATGCATACCAGAACAATTAGTCTCCAAACTATTATCCAATCTTTCCTCAGTAAACACTGATGCAAAATAAGCATTGAAAATGTTGACCAACTCTTATCTGAACTCAATTAAATTTTCATCAATTTTAATTGGACCAATTGTCCAATTCATTACTTTTTTAAATTTATAAAGCTAAAAACTTTTCTCAGGTTCTTATTACTATTCCTTACAAATTAATTTCTGCCTCTTTGCCTCTTCTTATTAACTGGTTAAGTTCATTTTATTTTTCCTATAATTTTCTAAATCATCTTCCCTATTACTACCCTTGAATATTTTAAAACATCTACGCTTTTCATTAATTTTCTCTCTTATCTCTCTATTCCACCAAACAGGTTTTCTCTTCGCCACCCTAATGGGTTTATCTTTAAAACATACTGGCTGAATATTCATCAAAATTTGTTTAAAATGTTCCCACATGATAAAACAGTTTTGGTCTTTAAACTCTTTATCCCAGTCAGTTGTACTAAGCATGTCTCAGTAGAATTGGCTGACAGCATATACAGTAATTTTTACCCCCAAAACGGTGCCCATCAATTCCTCAATGGAGAGAGAGACAGATGGCGAACTTTAAAAAACCTTCACCCAGGGGAAGGGAGGTCTGCTAGGCAAGTCAGAGAGTCTTCCACCCATGAGAAGGATATCAATCGATTAATATTTGCACAGGAAAAGGCTGCCGAAGAAATGCATACACTTCCTAAAAGTGTCATGGACTTAGCGAAAGCAGTGTGACATACTTCATGAGCCCTTGCAGTGGCCGATGATGACCAAAATTTAAGAAGAAAAGCTTCAACCGAGCGAAATATGGCAACAGAACGCTAGAAACATGCACATAAGAATTATGTTACTATTACAAGAAATTCCTTCATCGCGCCTACAGATGCGAAGGCCCAGACTGCCCAATGTATTCCCTGCTACCTCAAAATCTCCCAACTCCAAAAACGGAGAGGGTGATTCCTAAGCCATCCAACCCGGGAAGCGAATGAATCGGCCTATGAATCATACTATAGGCCGAGAAAGAAGAATTAAACACAAATAAGGTATTTTTAAATCAAAATTTCAATGCACAATTGTTTAATGGTCTTAATTATATAACTGGTTTAAATTCTTGAAGAAGAAATTTTAACTATAATTATAGTCTAAATAATAGTCATAGTGATTTTCATTTTTAAAATTTTATAGAGCCTGCGTATCAAGGCTCTCATGACCGGGAACCTTAAGGGGGAGGGGAAATACACATCATCAGCAAAGGAGGTATCATATGAACAATTTCAGAAATGTATGTAATAGTAAAAATAGTTTTAATAACAACAAAAATAATTATAGATATAATAGAAATGGTAATTATAATGGTAATTGTACCAATAATGAAAATGTTAATTATAATGATAATTATAGTAATAATAGAAGTGTTAATTATAATAACGGAATTAGAAATAATAGTTGTAATAGCGATGCTGTCTCTGATAACAGAAGGTGTTCATGATAGGGAGGTAGTCGTCTCCCCCCGGGAAACGACACATTCCCCCATCTTATAACGGAGGATGAGTTCTCTTTGGCTCTTGATTGTAACTCATTGCATGTTGAGAAGGATATTAACAAGAATGTAATTTTGGAAAATGAAGGAGAAAATTATTTTTTAAAAGTAAATTGCGTTAATTTTAAAAATGAAGGGATTCCACTTCCTTTTGAAAGGGATGAGGAATCAATAACATTGAGAGAAACAACAATTGATTTGTCTGTCATTGCCAATATTGAGGTATCTGGCAACTCAGAAGGAGTTGCTGCACCTGCTAAAGGAATAGCTGCCAATAAATTGTATTATGTTTCAGATAAAACCAATAATGATTCCTATCTATTAGATTGTGGGAGCTGCCTTAACATAGCCATGGCTTCAGAAACGGATAGGAAATGTGCCACTATTGGGATCGTAAAGGCCGCCAATGGTGGGCTAATCAAAAATCAAAAATTGAAATCTATGTGGGGCTTGGAAGACAGTATGATGTATGTGCTTTTACCGCGGATATTAACTTTAACGTTCTCGGCATGCCTGTTTTGAAAGAGAACGGGTTCATCATTGACTTTAAATACCATTGTTTATTAGACCCCGAAACTAATCTCAGTATTTCTGTTGATAGTAAAGTTTTTAATTTCTCTATGCATGCACGAAATTCAATTTTCCCTATCTCTCTTATTTCTATTTCTTTGACAGTCACTCTCTGCGAGAATGAAATAATTAATAATTTAGTTAAGGATTATAAATAAGTATTTCTAAACTATTAGTGAGGATTTATCTTATATTTATATATATTTCATTTAATATTTATATCTTATTTATTATTAGGACTATTATACACTTCTATTAATAATTATTATTCTTATAATATATAATGAATTTATTTAGTTATATTTTTTTTATTATTATATATTATGTATTACTGTTATATATTTATAATTTTATTTATTATTTTGGATTTATTTTGTCATATATTTTTATGTTATTATTATTATTTAAATTTATATTATATTTATCTTTATTATTTATATTAATATATATATATATATATTACTATTTTTTTTTTTATTAATTCCTTTATTTTTTTTTTTATTATTATTATCTATTTCAATAATATATTATGTAATATACTTTTAATAGTATTACATATAATATTTTTTCAAAGTTTGTAAATTTTTTTTTAATTTATCATATATTAATATATATAATTATTTTCCATACATTATTATATTTTTATTATATTTATATTATTTTAATTAAATATATTATATATTTTATATATATTAAATATATTAATATATATATTATATTTTTATACTATAACTACTTATCTATTATAGAAGTGCGATTTTATCTGAGCTCCCTTACCCGATTGTTCATCAATATTTTTATAACATATATATATTTATCTAGTAACTTAGATTAAATAAATTTATCCTCGAAGGATACCGTCTCACTGTATATAGTAGATAGCTAATAAGATTCCTTGTTATTATTTATCTTATATTATTATATTATTTTTTATATCTTTAATTTATATATATATATATAATCATATATATTATTATTCACTATTGTCACAGATGATCATGTATTATGAATATTAGGTAGTCAAAAGTGCTTAAGGACACTTTATTCTATCTTTTCCTATACATTTTAACTTTTTGTATGTTTATATCACTACTTTATGGAATAGAGACCTATATTATATATTTTCTAATTATATATATATATATATACTTAGCTATATAATAATAATATATATACGAATCATTATATACTACCGATTACTATATAGAATAGACTTATGAAAATCACT
>JABUQX010043646.1:27500-35000 GCA_015478945.1 Trachelipus rathkii | reverse complement strand
CATTACAATTATTTGTTTCTCTAAGTTATTTTAATTTGATATTATGTATTTTTATTAGTTTAATTTTTTTTTTTCTGTTTAAGTGATTTATATGTTTGGCGTAATTGATTTTTATGCTTATAAACCTTTCTATATATACTATAATAGAGCTTATTAGAGTATATAGTACTCTAAAATGTAACTTATATAATTTATTAGTCTAATAGTATACATATATATATAAGTACTTATACTATATATAATAATAATATAGATATAAATTTAGATTAATTACAAGTAATAATATATATAAAGTAATAATATATAATAGTATATATATTACAGTACATATATTATATATATATATATATATATATATATATATATATATATACTATGAATATTAAAGTTGTATGTTCAATATATAATATAATATTAGTACAAGCAGACAATTATATTATTTCATTATTTAATTTAATTTATTACTTACTTTAGCTATAATATATATATATATATATATTATTTATATATTATATATATATATATATATATATATATAATATATATATATTAATATATATATTATTATATATATATATATAAATATTTATTTTATGTTACATAATATATATGTTTATATGTACATATATAAAATATATATATATATATATATATATATATAATATTATATATTAAATATATATATTATATTAATAATACTATATATATTAAAATATATATATATATTTATATATATAATAATGTATAATATATATTATTAATATATATATTATTTATATAATATTATAATATATATATATATATATATATTAATATATATATATATATCATATATATATAGTATATATATATTATATATATCATATATTATACTACATATATCAATCAAAGAGGAAGTAGGAGAGTATTTTAAATATATAAT
Source organism: Trachelipus rathkii (assembly GCA_015478945.1). Classification (NCBI taxonomy): domain Eukaryota; kingdom Metazoa; phylum Arthropoda; class Malacostraca; order Isopoda; family Trachelipodidae; genus Trachelipus; species Trachelipus rathkii. Next base: position 34,078 of record JABUQX010043646.1, on the reverse strand, counting down.
ATAAAAGCGACGTTTTCTATTGTCTAATAACCGTATCACTTAACAGATGAACAAAATAATCTCCTCCAATATAAATAGACTTTTATAACCTCCCATTCATTGTAACATTGATTAACCAATAAGCTTTCCTTTCATTGCACACTTGTCTTGCCAAGACATTCTAAATGCCATGAATAAAGAAAATAATAAGATATATAAGATCCAAGATGAATACACAACAAATTTTATTGCTGGTATCATTGATTCATGAGAGAAATGAAACTTTATATACTACTAATATGATATATATAATAACCCTATTTATTACTAATATATATATCTATATAATATATATATATATATATATATATATATATATATATTATATATATATATATACCCATAAGTAACTAGGGTAGGTTAAGTGTAGTTAGTAGCGTCTCACAATATACTAAATTAGTCATTATATATCATATAACTAGGTAAAAAACATAATATATATAAGATAATAATCAAAGTTAAGAGAATGAATATATATATATATTTGAGAAGCTAGAAATTAATAAAAAGTAATAATATATATAATATAAAGAATTTGATATTACATTATATTTTAATATATAACTCAATACTATACTATATATACTATATACCTTATTTAATACTTTTATATACCTATATTTCATATATATATATATTATTAAGAACTCATATCGCAGTTACAGTATATAAATCCTAATACTAGTATATATATATTGTATGTTTATTGCCTGCTATCACTTACATTCATTGATGAATTGAAACTAAGATGCTTTTCATATATATACTAGTAATATAATATTATATATATATATAAGTATTATATATATATATATATATATATATATATTATATTATATATATATGGGAATAATAATTAAAGAATTTATGAAGCGAATATACGTATATATATATATTATATATATATATATATATATATAATTATATATAAATATATATATATATATTATATATATTATATATAATATAGTATATATATATAATATATATATATATAGTATATAGTATTAGAACTTGCCTTTCTGATATAACATATAATTAACTTAGGCATATCTATATAATATCGCCTAATAGTAGGTAGATTATTAATTATTATTTATATATACACTTTAGCAGTAATATCAATGAGTCAGTATGATGTTCCTATCATAATACATTATTACTATATATATATATATCCCTATATATATATCTATATAATAGTATATATATATATATACTATATACTATATACAAAATGAATCACTCATAGTATATATATATTCTATATATTATATATATATAATATATATATTATATATATATACTACTATATATATATAATATATATATATAAATATATATATATATATATATATATTACTAACTGTTATATGTAATACAACCTTTTACTTTATAGCCTCTATATATTAGCTATACTCTGATCAATAAACTCTATATATATCATTTCATCTGTTATCCTGGCTAACAGTGAGTACTATTATCCTTCATATATATACTCATATATATATATATATATATATATATATTATATATATAAGATACTATATATATCAATCTATATACATATATCATTTTATCTTTATAACAGTCGTTATTCATATATAATATATATTATATATATATAATATATAAATATATAAAAGACATCATAAAATCTCTGAAAAAGAAACACTATAAGAGCATCCCCAGAGTGGAATACTGCAGAAAAACCAATTATTGTTGATTAACTATTTTTTTCATGAACGACACTGAAATTATAACTATATACCTATTATAGTACATTATATACTATACACTACTCTACATTATATATATTAATATATATATAATATACTCATCACCATATTTATTATATTATATTTATATTTATAATTTAATTATATATATATGTATATATACTATAAATTACCATACTTTATTATTAAATACTCATATTATATTATATATATATATACCTTTAGAATAGTGTCCCTTGAGAATATAAATACCTATTACTCACCTATATATTTTCATTTTATTTATACTCTATATATATATATATAATCATTTACGATACTCACTATATATTATATATATATAACCTTTATATCTTATTTACATACCTAATCAACAAATCTATCATCACTACAATATTATAATACGTTAATATTAATATCCTAACTATTATAATAGTAATATGTTTAAATATATTACAATTCTTTACTCTATATATATAATATATATATATATATAAAATACATCTAATATATACACTTATATCCTCATACTATAAGTAATATGTATTCACATTATATACTGAACATACTATATATTATTAGACTCAACACTTTAGTATCTATACCTATCTATATTATTTAACCAGTAATCATATCAATATAATATAACTCACTACTTATAATATATCATTAACTATATAACTCAGGTTTAATAATACTAAATATAATATAATATATAGATATATAGATATAAATATATATATATAATATATATATATATATAATATATATATATATATATATATAAACTATAATTAGACCCTACTCATCTATATATATAATTATATGTATATATAATAATATATATATAATATATATATAATTCTATTATATATATAACTACTTACTATATATATATTTATAATATATATTATAATATATAGCTATAATAAGCATTTTCAATATTATATTGTATTGATATAAGATACTTATTAGTCTGCCTTAAATATATAATATAAGTATATTTTCACATATCAATTAATCTTAAATCTAATATTACTATATATCTTAAGTAATCTATATATATATATATATTATAGAATTAATATTATATAAATTTATTGAATATATATATATATTAATCTATTAATATATTATTATTATAAATTACTTAAGCATATTATATATATATATATATATATATCATATTATCCTTTATTATACTATACTTATATAATATATAATATACATTATTAATTCTTATATATTAATTCATATATATATATTATATATATAATTATATATATATACTTATATTTAATATATATTATCACCTTTAAACTATCATACATATTAATTAATAAAGATGAGTATTAATATTAATATAATTTATTATGCATATAATAGTATTATATAATATATTAAATAATATATAGATCGTTTGAATATTGCAAAAGGTTGTAGTATATTCAAATATCAGGAGTATATATAAATTAATAGCTATTAATTAACTATTTTTTAGGATATATATAATAGACTCTAATATATATGACTATTTAATATCTACATATATTATAGTGTTATATATATATACTTATTATTTATTTATTTATATATATATTTAGACATTACGAACTAATATATATATATTAATTATAACTTAATATATATATATATGATATATATATATTAATATATATATTAATATATAATGACCTTTATAATTTATTGCCTATATTACTTTAAAAATAGATAGGTTTATTTAATTAATATAATTAATATATTATATTTATATATTGTAGATAATAATTATATATACTAATAATTTAACTATATTTAATAATATTATAATATTTATATATAAATTAATCTTATATATATTAAAATATTAGTAATATATATATATATATATATAATATATATAAGCTATATATAATTATATATATATATATATATATATATATAATTATATATATATATATAATATATATTTAATTTATATATATTAATTTAATATATTATATATATTAATATATATATATATATTAATATATTATATAATATATTATATATATATATAATATATATATATTATATATATTATATATAATAATATATATATATTAATAATATATATAATTTATAACAAGAGTTTTAAACACACTGATGAACCACATATTTTATTTTTAAAATAAAGTGGATAAAATATATATATATATGACACTATTTATTTGGGTAATTCATCATTATTAAATATTAGATTTATATATATAATATATATATATATATATAGTAATATATAGTTATTATTCATATATTATATATATATATATGATTTAGTATATGTTATAATTATATTTAATTATATTATTATTTATATTTATATTTATATTTATATTTATATATTTATTATATATATTTATCATATTTATATTTTTAATAAGTAAATATTTTTTAATTTTACAATGATGATCAATAACACACCAATTCATAATATATATTTTTTTATAGTTTAATATATATTTTATATTATATCAATTATATTATCGTTATTTTACTAAGTTAATTTTATTTCAATAATTTGAGAATATATGTCCTTATATCTTAATTACTTATACAAATTTTATATGTGTTCACATGTTATTATAGCTGAATTAGTATTAGTTTGTTATGACTTGAATTTTTAGCTTAAAACCTACTTAATACTTTCTATATATATATAAGTATAAATATATTAATATATATATATATAATATTTAATATAGTGAGTACTTATATATATATAATATATATCCTATATATCTAAATATAGTATACACATTATATTATTAGATTATACCCTATTACACTATATAATTATATATTATTATATTAATACTAACGCTAAACTCATAGATATATATTTATAATTTAGAGTTTACTATATCATATATAGCTATCACTATATAATATTATTAATATATATTATTATAACTATATATATTATATAACTTAGTATTAAATACCATTATATATATATATTTATATATATATTATATATACATCTACCTTTAATATCTCTCATTTCCTGATTCATATAGTAAAAAAAATTAGTATTATCCTTAATACACCCCATATAATTTTAAATTATGTAATAAAGTTTTATATTATGTTACCACGGTATTTATATGTTGGGAATATTATACTATTTATAATTAATAACGTTGATGGTTTATTATTATTTTGCGCATAATGCGAATGAAAGTCAAGAGCATGGGTTCTGTCTATACAGACCAGTCTTAATATTATATATATATATTTATTTGATTAATATTATAAATTAATATACTATATTATAATTAACTATATTAACTATTATATATATAATAATATATATATAACTGTATATTACACTAAATATATATATAAGTTATTTATATATTAGAATATATATTTATAATTGATCTTCATAAATGCCATATATATATATATACTCTATTTATATATTTATGAACTAATATTATATATAATTATAATATTATATATGATATTAATATTATTAATATACTTTGTAATATATTATATATAATTGTATATATTATATATATATTACATTATTAATATTAATATTGCTATATATTATTAATATATATATATTTAATTATTAGTATTGCACTATATCATAATTTAAGTAATTTATATATTACTATATATATATTAATATATACTTATTTGAACGGTGCTTACAAAAAAGCTCTATATTCCAAACTAACTATATTTTATAAGCATATATCTTTTTAATGCAACAATAATTACTGTTATTCAAATGCAAGTATACACAAAGACTCTACCTATATCAAAGGTGTTATTAATATTTTATAAAAAAAATATGATCTTGTAACAATATATATTTTTTTTAGAGGCTACTAATTGAGTAATTATTATTATTATTGCATATATTATATATAATATATTGTGATATATACTTATACTTTTATATATGTCTGCTAATATCCTCACAGTCATCTATAATTTATTTTAATTGTAAAATTTATAATATTATAAAATAGTTTATAATAATATGGTAGACGTTATAGCATAGTGAGTATATAAATATGTTTTGTTTAATAATAAAATTCTCTCAACTAAAATTAAACGATGATTAAGTTTATATAGGCGCTTCTTTGAATTTTAATTATTAAAGTAACTTTCTCAGAATGTCTTCTTCTGATATCTACACAGTATATTACAGCAGATTCAAAATGCCCTTCGAGATGAAAATGTTAAATTAAAATATTTGACATATATTTAATGAAAGTACAATGAGAACATCATTGTAGAATAGTTGAAATAAAAAATTAATTAATGATGTGTGGTTCTTTGGGTGATGTATAACTACTCTCCTTAGTGTTTTGGGGGAGTGCCGCACACTTGGTTTTTGATTTGAAAAGTCTCTATATACCTCACTAGTGTTGGCACCGTCTTTAAATGGACACAAACTACCTATTATATATAATAATATTTATATTGTTCTTTATATACTATATACTTTATATAGGGACTTATAGCCTCACCTTTTTTATATGTAAATGTCTTTATAATAGACTATCAGTTTATATATATATATGAGTTATATTAGATATATATATATATATACCTTTACTTTAAATACAGTACATTGTAAAGCCATTATTAAGTATTTATTGTGACCTTTATATATATATATATATATATATATATATATATATATATATATTAGATATAACTACTTACTAATATTATTTTATTATTATGCCTATACTTATGAATATTAATATATTTCTCATATAATATTACTTATAT
>JABUQX010043646.1:5000-25000 GCA_015478945.1 Trachelipus rathkii | reverse complement strand
TTTTAATATTTATATTTCTATTTATATTTTATATTTATATTTATATTACTTATATTTACATTTATATTTAATATTAATATTTATATTTTTATTTTATATTTAATCAATTATTTGTTTATTTATTAGACCTTATTTGAATTTATGTTTTTATAATTTCACATATCTTTGTTATCTGTTCTCTTAAGTGATTATATGTTGTGATTGAATTTTTTAGCTTAAAAACCCTTTCCTATATATAATAAATTCTATAACATCACATACATATATATTATATATATATATTATATAGGTATATATATCTATATATATATATATATATATATATATATATATTAATATACATATATATATATATATATATATATATATATATATATATATTATATATTATATATAATATATATATTATATATATATATATATTATATATATATAATAATAAATATATATATATATAATATAATTATCAGATATATAATATACTATATAACTACTATATAATCACTATATACATTATATATATAACTAATCACATACTATAATACTAACATAGTAAGTGAGGTATCATTATATAATGTTATATTATATTATAATATATATATATATTATATATATACTTATATATATTATAATATATATAATATAATATATATATATATATATATATTAATATATATATATATATATATATAATATATTATATATAATTATATATATATATATATATAATATATATATATTTATAAATATATTAATATGTCCGCTATATACACCTGATCATTACATAATTTATTTATGTAAATTGAGATATGTCAAGTATCAGATTTTTAATTCATTGGTGCCCGATTGAGTAAGATGTTTTGTTTTATAATAAAATTTTTCTAAAAAATAATAAATTTAGCTTTACTTACTTTTGAAATTTTAATTAATTTATAATTATTAATATATTAAAATAGTATGGCCTTAATTGCTTTACAGCATCATTTCAAAAAATAGGTCGATATGAATTAAGTAAAATTAAAAATTTTAAATATTATTTAATGAAATAGAATGTGATACATTCCAAATTTTGGTGTCTGGGTTTTTTTTTATTTTAAGAAGAAAGTTTTTTATTGAAATAAAAATTAAATTAATGATGTTTATTTGGCTCATGATTATTACACCTAAGGGTTGTGAAATCAGTGTCGGAGCTGCAAAGGTTTTGGGTGGAGCCGAGGAGCTGGAGTCGAAATTTTTTATTTTTACTATGAATATAAAAGGGGTTGGACGAACCGGGACCTTTATAGGTATATATGACAAACTTATACAGTTTGAGAAATACTAGCGGTAAGCCGAAGCCGGAGCCTGGAGAGCCGGAGCAGAGCCGGAGCCGAGGAGCCGGATGCCGGGCCGAAATCTTTGGGGTCCCTGGAGCCGGAGCCGGAGCCGGAGCCGGAGCCGGAGCCGGAGCCGGAGCCGGGGCCGGGGCCGGGGCCGGGGCCGGGGCCGGGGCCGGGGCCGGGGCCGGGGCCGGGGCCGGGGCCGGGGCCGGAGTTGGAGTCGGAGCCGGAGCCGGAGCCGGAGCTAGTAACGGGTATTTTAAAATGATGGAGTCAGATTGTAAATATACAAAACAATTTATCGGTTCTGTAGCCCTGGATATACCTACTCCTGAAATGATAGGAATGGGTAGCTAGACAAATTGGAAGATAAAATGAAAGGGTGAGGGAAGAAATATAAAAGATATCAAGTGGTAAAAGAGGAAAAAAAGAAGTTGATAATCTCCAAATTGAAGAAGTTTCAGAATTTTTAATAGGGGACCTGAGTGGAAATGAAGGTGTAATGGATGGAGAGGAAATTGAGGAACTTGAGTAAATATTCGGTCCCCAGATAGAAGATAATGTCAGCAACAAATAAAATTATGAAAAAGGAAAGAAAACATCAGGACAGAATAGTGTTCATGCGGAGTTACTGAACGCGGATCAAGAAAAGTGTCTGGTAGGTATGAGATAGATTTACATATATTTGAATGTAGTAACTTTGATGAGAAATGGAATGTGAATCTGTTAGCTGACCTCCCGATAGAAGAAGATCTATCATGTTATTATAATTTGAGAAGGGGAAACACTGTTCTCAACGTTAAGCTAAATATTAATAGGAGAACCCCCAGAAAGAGTAATGAAAAAGCCAAAATTATTAATAAGAACATAGTGAACTTTGAAAAAAATGCATCATGTACAGAAAATTGACACATTATAAATTGAAGTTTAGAATAGAATTCTAGTGTTTATTTTACATTTTTATACTATAATTAAGTTTTGGCTTTAATAATAGGAAATTAAATGAGGAGAAGGAATTTAAAAATCCAGAAATTAATTTAATTTTGACCATGAAATATTTTTGCTTTAAAACATTGAATAGAGGTTTCACGAGCTATGAGCACGGTAGTTTAAGACTTTGATTTTTCTTTGACTTTGATGAGTATTCTTTAAAAATATCTTTGTTCTCCAGACGATACGTAATTATTATCTCAAAGCAGGAAGTTTAAGGAAGATAGATCATAAGATTATTTGAGTGAAATGGATTTTGAAGGAAAAAAAATAATAAGAATATGGTGAAAGTCGGTGATTTGGAGAGAAAAAATTAAAGCGGCCAGAGAAGGTGATGAAATTTATTTGGAAAACATAATAATCAATATTAGGAACCTATGAAGGAATCTGGCGAATAACAAAGAAGTAATAGAACAAGTATAACATTTGAGAAACTGTTTCCAATATGTTCAAGATAATTTTGAAATAACTATAATTGGGACATTTTATGATAGCGTGTATTTGAAGAAAATTAAAAAAAAGGATAAAACTGAAATAAGTGTTTATTAACAAATTTAAAAGATGAATTGTTGGAATTAGATGTCATATTATCAAATCGATTAATCTCATGTGAGAAGAAACTACACAGTAGCAATAGAACTAGGTTGATTGCTGAATGGAATGATTTGAATGGAATACACAGATATGTTAAATCAAGAAAATCAGTGACATGTGGAAAATCTGTAATGTTGAATGTAAATTTATTTATTTTTTTTTTTGGGGGGGGGAAGGATCAACCATAAACTTATTTGGCTTTCTCAGATTATAGCAGCAAACTATATAAAACCAAAAAAGTTTCAACTCTTATCATCATCTTCATTATTATTATTATTATTATTATTATTATTATTATTATTATTATTATTATTATTATTATTATTATTATTATTATTATTATTATTATTATTATTATTATTATTATTATTATTATTATTATTATTCATTATTACTCTATTATTTATTATTATTATTATTATTATTATTATTATTATTATTATTATTATTATTATTATTATTATTATTATTATTATATTGAATAACATTCTTAACGACCTTCAATTTGGTTTTAGGAAAAATAGGTCAACAACTGAAGCCCTTGTTTGTATGATGGAAAAAATATATGAAAATATAGAACACAAAAACTCATCTGCGCTTATTTTATTGGATCTTACAAAAGCTTTTGATACAATAGATCATCGTATACTTCTGGGAAAAATGTATAAAATGGGAATTTAGGGAAATACACTACAATGGTTTAAAACATATCTAGAAGGAAGATCGCAGTATATCAAATTGGGTGAAATACGCTCGGATAAACTGCAAATAAATTGTGGTGTTCCAGAAGGATCTATACTTGACCCTTTACTATTTACTCTTTATACTAATGACATATTCTAATCACTCAGCACACGACTCTATCACTCATGGTTGCTTATTGCCACCGAGACTCGACATAATCAATATTATAGCTGATAAAGATCCAAACATGCCCTATCAGAGAAACGATAGACACATTAAATAAGATTGCAACATGGATCGATTACAACAAACTTACATTAAATGTACAAAAAACTTCTTAGATTTGAACAATAAAATATAACTGATAATATGTAGTAGTTTATGCCAACAAAAGCTCAATGGTAAAAGGACACACACACATACACACATTTGTTTGTACACACACACACCATACACACACACACATCTTAACTATACAACGATAAATAGTGTACAGTTTACACTCACCCATAGACTCTTACACTTACATTTACACTTATACACACGTAAAACACACTACCTAACCCTTTGGTCTTTCCATGTGGCCAATTTTTGGCCAACCTAATTTTTTGCACCCTAATTTTTTCGGCACCCTAATTTTTGGCAATCCTTTGGTCTTCCAGGGGGACAATTTTGAGAACCCAAATTTTTCGTTCAACCCTTTTGTATTCCAAGGGACAATTTTGTCCTTGTAACTTTTTTGACTTGTAGCTTTTTTGATTGCCCAACTTTGATGGCTTCCATTTTGCATCGACTCATCTTTGTCAAGGTTTTAATCTTGATGGTATCTCTTTGATGACTCCAACTTTGATGACGTCACTTTTTGGCGTTCAATTCTTTGGCGGTTCATCTTGACGGTGTCATCTTGATGGCCGCTATATTGATGACTCAGCATTATTGATGGTTCAGTACATTTTGATGGTTCCTACATTTTGATGGTTCCAATCACCGTAAGGAGTACCTAGGATTGTTCTATTAGTGTTCTATGAGCAGATAGTGCCAGGTGAGTGCCAATTGAGTGCCACATGAGTGCCAAGTGAGTGCCAAGTGGTGCCAATGAGTGCCAAGTGAGTGCCACATAGTGTCAACTGAGTGCCACATAGTCACCTGAGTGCCACTTTTTTTCAAGCCTTTTCTAACCTCCCCTGAGCCTAGAATAGGCCCTTAATATGGAGTGTCTACCCTAGGTTATAAGGTAATGAGGAATCGATTGGTGTATATTACGTTGCTGGATGCTTCCTACTATGAGGTAGCTTTTTCTACCCTATATAGCCTAATATATATATATAATTAGTATATATATTTAATATATATATATAGTTAGATTATATTATATATATATGTATATATATATATATATATATAATATATATATATATATATATATAATATATATATATATAATTTTTTATAAATATATTAATATATATATATATATTATATATATATTATATAATATATATATATATATTATACTATCAGAGTATATATTAAATATATATTTATATCATATTATATAATATATAGTATATTATATATATATATATATACTGCACTTACCTAGGCATTTTTTACCTTTGAGTCAACAACAGTTCCTGAAAGGGGTCAAAAGACAAAGAAAAACGTTACTTACACTCACACACTCGATATTTTGAAGCCTCAGCTTTGTTGGCTCAACTTTGGTGGCTCTTTGATGGTTCAATTTTGTTGGCTCATCTTTATGGGGTCATCTTTGATACCACCTTATTGATGATTCACCTTTGATGAAATCATCTTTGATGAAATCATATTTGTGGGCTCATCTCTACCCTACATCAAAGAACAGAGAGTTAATATTAATGTCTTTCCCTAGGTCATTAAGCTGTCCACCAGGGCGGCAGCATGCGCCTCCCCGCAAAGGATGGCAACACCTTTACCGGCACCCCAGGTGCGACCACAACCGCGTTCCTATGCCCGCCGCGTTGCGCTCCGCAGGCGCAGTATTCCCGCACGAATGAAAAAATATAATACTATGAGTCATTCATACTTAAATCACATTTTTATTAAAACATTTTCGCGATCCTAAAACTGTAAATCATAACAGACCTATTATTATTATTTAACCAATATTTCATTAGTTGTGATATCCTGTTTTAATTATATACTATGAGTCCTTCATTTTACTTCATACTTAAACATTTTTAAAAATTGTATATATGATGTAAAGCTGTAAAACAGTAAAATTCACTAGAGGTGTTACCTAGCATCAAGGGGATTAGTAAGGGAGTGTTGTATGATTTGCTGATTTACTGTTTCAACTCATATATTTATTAACATTATTATTCTTTATAGTTTTTAACTTAATACTTTTTAAATTTAATAAATTTTTAAAAAAATGTTGTAAATAAAAGCCGGAGTGGCTGATATATAAATCATTTTTTTTACTACAATTGTACGAAATTTTATTAAAAACATATATTTACATACCTTAAAGGCAGTAATCAGTAAATCAGTAAAGTGTTTACATAGCACAAGGGGATTAGTATGCTTTTGTTTTACTGCTTTACTGCTTTAACTCATGATGTTTTTCTAGCTGCTTTAAACTGCTTTAACGTCATATGTTACTGCGTTAACTCATTATATTTATTACATTCATACCTTAAAGCAGTAAATCAAGTAAATCAATAGAGGTTGTTATCCATAGCAACAAGGGGATTAGTATGCCTTTTGTTTTACTGCTTTACTTGCTTTAACTCTATGTTTTACTGCTTTAACTCATATATTTATTAACTACAGATACTAATACATACTAAATAGCCAGTAAAATCAGTAATCAAGTAGAGGTGTTCACTAGCCAAGCAGGGATTAAGAGTCTCGAAGTCGGCTTTTGGTTCTTGACTGCATCAGATTAAACTGCTTTAAACTCATATGTTTATTACACTGCCTAGAGGGGCGATGGCTTTAACATCATATGATTTTAGTTGTGTAATTACCTTAGTGTAATACTTGCATAACTTATATTACTAATTAACTCAATATTATTTATAATTCCTTTATGAAAAACTCATCAAATGAAATACATGAATTCCATGAAACAGTTAAATTAATCCAGCTTCAATGAACCTTTTATGTATGTAAAGAAAAAGCACACAAGGTTTTAACTAATAAAACTACATAAATTTTCGTGAAAATGATTGATAAAAAGTAAAAAAAAAGTTATATTTCATATAATATTACTGTGCACCAATAAAATATCTATGCCCCTTTAGCCATCTTAAAAAGTAATCCCTTTAGCCATCTTAAAAAGTAATCCAAAATGAAGATTAAGAGAGTACATAAGAAGTAGGAACCATCTTTCTACCTGTCATAACATACAAATATATTAGTATATTTTAACCATGATAGTGTATCATAATCTCCATTTAAATGCACAAAACTACCTACCTACACACAATATTTTCCATTTCCTTTATTACTTCAATGCACAATACACAACCAATTTGCAACCATTAATTATTCCATTTGTCAATTATTAAACAAGCAATGAAAAAGATAAATATAATAAAGAAGGAAGAAAAAAGAAGTATAAAAAATTAAGTACTGAAAGATCGTAAGTGTGGGACTTGAATTTCATGGGCCTAAGGGGGTTTGAGGTCTTAGCTTTGTCAGTTTGATATTACGATAAAAAAAATTCAGAATCTATTAAAAAGAAATTAAGCGGTTTAAGGATTTATTCTAAATAAACCAGAGTCTAGAATTAAAAAAGGGAACATTCAAAACTACAACTAGAAAAAAATAATAATAGTACCTTTCCTTCGTCAATTGCGAAATTAATTTTAGAATTTGGAGGAGAGGTGGCAATTGATAAATAAGCCCATCGCAAAGGAACCATAAGGTTGGGTGGAGCCACTGGGTCTTCAAGCCATCTTGTAGTCTTCTCTACTGTTAATTCTACTTTCTGACATATTGCACACTTATTCCATTCCTTTTTACTCTTTAAATTTCTTCTATTTCTTCTTTCTTCTCATTCATATCCATATATAGTGTTTTCGCGTTAGGAGTCTCAATGTAATTTCTCAATTATATACTTCTGACCGCTTTTCATCCTGTGCTCTATTTGCTTGTATGCTGTCTTCTTCTCTTACACGCATTATCGTCCTCTGTCTTTATTTCTTCATTATGTATGCCGGAATATTGGTATTCTTAAATCTGCTAAATCAACATTGTTCATTCTTAATTTTCTTCTTCCTACAGTTTTACATACGAAGTCTTTTCACTGCCTTCTTCCTATTCTTCTCTTTTTCATATATTGTTTAAATTAAATTAATATTATTTCTTTTTGTCTTACTTATACAGTGTCTTCTTCTTCTCGATGTTTCTCTCTCTATTCCTTTATATCTCGTCGTTATTCTTCTTTCTCACCACTTATGTTTTAATACTTTAGAAAAGGAGCTAAGTTACGTCTAGGTTACTCTCTCGAAGAATAAACTATTGTGCTCTTGATCCCTAAATACATATTCTTGTTGTCTCTCATAGTTTAGAATATGATTAAATCATTTAGAACTTCCTTATCGCGCAGTCGGACAGAAAAAATCTTTACAAATAAATCTTTTTAAGGACACAACATGTCACCACACATACCACACACACACACTCAACACCCTATTCCTCTCCAAAAAACACATATATGGACCGTTAATTAGTGAGTATAAGTATAGTAAAATAATACTCACAAAAGCTCCATATCACGTACTATTATGTTGTTATATATATTATATATGTACTATATTATATATATTTATAGTAGGTAACATGTTCCATCTTTCTAACTTCACACTAACTTGATTTATTCTTTATTTGTTTATATTATAGTATATATATATATATATATATATATATATATTATTTTAAACTTGAACAGCCATATAGTGTTATTACTTTTCTCCTCCCTAGGCTGATATATTCTAGAACGCCAAATGTTAGAGATAGATCGCCAATGATCTCAGGCCTAACGAACATTGTAGAAGCCGCTAGAGGCTCGCTCGCTCGGGGCTATGTCTCAATCCTCGTAACTCGCTAAAAATATATATTTTTATTGTTAATAAATATATAAAGTGATTGGTTTAAATGAATAACTAATATTTATTATATATTCTTATAATATATAAGGCCAGCTCAGATCTATTAATTAATTGAATTCTTGTTTCTTATATGAGACTATGACCGCTAAGTTGATTATCATACTATAGTGATATGATAAATAATTATAAGAGTAAAATAAATAAGAAAGATAACGGTTATGAATATAGAGATATCTAAGTTGATATAATGACATGCATATTAATTACATTGCCCTCACATTTGACAAACTTGTTCCAAAATAAAATTGTATATAATATTATATAATAAATGGGGATATTTAAGTATTCACGGAATTAAATAATATATTTTGCTAAGGGTTAAGTTAGAGCTAGTGAAGCATACTCCCAATTTTTATTTACACATAATACTCACTAGAGAAATATTGGAACAATTGATATTATTGTGATGAATAAACAACAATATAATAATATAATAATTAAGAATATTAATAAAAGAATAACATCATAAATATCTTATTTATATATTTCAATCATTTTCCATTACTTATTAATTTAGTATTTACTACTATTATATGAATAGATATATTCATGTAGTTGTAAGGTGATTAATCTATGTTATTTATAATAGACTTCAATGATACTCATCTTCTTCTCGCTCATATTACTCTAACATAGTCATATTATAACATATTTAATATTAATAATATATATATACTATTATAATATATATATATATATTATATATTATTTATATATATATTATATATTAATATATATATATTATATATATTATATATAAAATATAAATTATTATATATATATATTAATTATAGTTATATATAATATAGTATATATATATATTATATTAATATTATATAATATATATATATATATATATATATATCTATATATAATATTATTAATATAATTATTAAGATATATATATATATTTATATATAAATATATTTATATTATAATATATTTATATTATATTATTATATTTATATATAATTATATATATATATATATATATATTATATATTATATATATATATTATATTATAAATATAATATATATATTATTAATTTATATATATATATATATTAATCATATATATTAATATTAATATATATATTAATATATATATATATATATTAATATATATATAATATATATATATATATATATATAATTATATATATATAATAATAATTAATATATATATATTAATATAATATATATATTAGTATATATATTTATTGTAGATTTCAATACATATTATTTGATATATTATATTAAAATAGCTGCTTTTTTGAATAATTGGTCACGTTCTAACTAAATTTCTATATTAAATAAACTAATATATGCAGAAAGTTTTTCATGAATGTAACTCTGAAGTCACATTTTCAAATAACATATTTTTTTGTCTTATTAATACTCGTGTAATAGTGTCACTCATTGATACAAATATTGAATAAGTATATATTTTAAATGAGTTGACATAGCATTTTTCATTAAATTGGTACGTCCTTCTCAGATTTGCACAGCCAAAATGATTCTCAAACGCGCGGTTTTTAGTGTTAATAAAACCGCGTAACACGAAGAGAGAGTGGAGAATATGACATTCAACTATAATAGCACTACTAACCTAACTTCTGTCAATGGGATCGGAAGTAGAGACGATTAGCGATGTAGTGCTCGATAGAATGCTAAAAATCAATCGATATTAAGTACATCCTCGTCTCTTTATTAATTAAATGTTATGTGTAATAGGTTATGTGTATAATATATATATATATATATATATATATTAATATATATGTGTTAGTCATATATATATAACTAATTAAAGTAGATTAATAAAATAAATTAATTGTACATATATATTAATATTTATATATATATATATATATATATTCAAATATATATATATATATATAATATAATATTATAATTATATATATTAATAATTAATATATATATATTAATATATATATATTATATATATATATATTATATATTATATATATATATATATTATATAATATATATATATATATTATATATATTATATAATAATTAATATATCATATATATATTATATATATATATATATTATAATAATAAATATATATATATATAATATATATTATTTATACATCTCAACCTTCCACAAGGTAGTAAAGGTAATTAGTGGGTACTATATTGGCTACTACTAAGTTTGTGGAAATATAGATCAAAGTCTAAATAATAGAAAGTCCTCAGCCTTACTCGGCCAGCTTTTATATATAGTATAACCTATTATAGTGAGTAAACTCGTCAGCTCTCAAGCATTAAATCCAGATAGAGCTTCATGAACTGCGATGTAGACTATATCTACCTTATTAATGGAATCTCGTCCATATATGTGGTGTATTCATTCCTATTTGCCACCAGGTATATATGTAGTGCATCAATACCATACCCTCTCAAAAAAACCCGCCTTCTCCTATTAAATTATGCACCTTTTCTTCTTCGTAATCTGCCAATAACTCATACTTGTCTCATCTCCTTTACTAAGTACAATCCCTAATTTACTGTACTCATATATCATATTTTTATCTTCAGTCTTCCTATAGCCTAGTCTGATTACTACCATAACTTTACTAACTTCATATATTAACTAATACTATATTATAGACTACGCTTAAACCAATACTGACATTATAATACTAATTCATCTACTTCCACATAGACCATAATACCATCTCATACATACATTTATCATTTTATATATTCTCCATTTAATCCCTTTCTTCACGCCACAGTACACTTCTCTATTATACGTTCATTCCATCATTTTTATAATTCTTCTCACACTAACATAAAACTCACCTACCTAGATTATTATTTAATATTATAATTATTATCTGTATTAGATTTAAATACTATCCGTATTAAATTTATTATTATCCTAGTATATTTTTATCATGTTTATATATATATTATACTACTCTAATCTAGCAGTAACAAAATTTAGAGGTGATGAAACTTTCTATTGCTCTACTGAAATTATTTAAATAGTATTATAGTATACTGTATTGTATACATTGGACTATTTTTTTATGTACATTCTCCATCTCTTATTTAGGTTATGATGTTTTCTTTTCTAATCTCTGTTTATTATTTAATGTGTCTGTGATATTGAATATACGATTAATGCCTAATCATTATTATTGCTATATATATAGATAGTGATATGTCTTTCATTTGTTAGATTAATGGTAATAAGGATACCTGTGGTTCGATAATGGAATTAGTTGTGCTAAATTAACTTATCTGTGATTTATATGAGTGATGGAATTATATAGTAGTCATCTGTGATAAATAAAAAACTTTTAAAAATTAAATATATTGTTCATCGTCATGCAAAAGAAATTATGATAGTTTATGTATATTACTCATGCAATGCAGATCAAATATGATATATATCAGTACCTTTTCTTATTTTGACAAAATCTGATCAGTAACAAAAATGGTAGTGCAATTCATGAAATCTGTATACATTTAGCCAATAAATGGATATGTGATTTGATAAGTTAAGAAAAAGTTCTAGCTTAGCATTCAAATGATTAGTCATATATGGTCAATTATGAAGATACCGATAATATATAAATGATGAGGAGTTGGAGAAAGATGCATGCCGAGGCGGATGCGGTGACGTGCGAGATCATATAAATGGTGACTGATGATGGACGAGAGAGATGAGGTAGAATAAGTATTAGTATTCAGCACGTGAGTATTGGAGAGAACTGAAGAGCAGTGAAATACCTGGAAACTTCCCTGATTCCTATTATTATTGTTATTATGGAGATATTCTATTATTATTTGAATTATTGATGATGAGAGTATATGTTCGTATATAATTTAAGATAATTATTTAGTGAGCCAAGATTAGCATATCAGATGTTTACTTTAGACAATGTGTTATAATTGTGTGTAGTGTGATATTTATTATTAGATTCCTCATGTGTTAGTTTTTTATTATTATTATCCATTATTTTTTAAAGGTAATCGTCAATAGGTAATAATATTGAATGTAAGGCAACCCTATGAAGTTTTATGTACAGCATGCAAACAAATATGGAGTGTACTTATAGAAATGAAAGTCGAGCATCAGGATTGCCGTTAGCATAGATGTGCCATGTAAGTTAAGAAAATTCAGTTGCGTCAGGTAAGATAATATTGGAGAGAGAGAGAGGAGAAGAGAGAGGAGAGAAGAGAGAGGAGAGAGAAAGAGAGGAAGAGAGAGAGGAGAAGAGAGAGAGATAGAGAGAGAGGACGAAGAGAGAGAGAGAGAGAAGAGAGAGACATGAAGAGAGAGAGAGAGAGAGATGTCGTCGTAAATTAGTAAGGTAATATGAGCCCAAAGATAGGACAGGTTACAGGTTGACATAGACAATGTTAGGTTGGGTTGTGTTTAGTCCGGTTAGGTAAACGATAGAATAAGTTAGCCATAGTTTGCATTATGAAAGATCGGGTTGACCTGGGTGAATAAGTAGAGAATAGCAAGTTAATTGTGCTAAGTTTCATATTTCCTGCAACACTCTGCTGCCATAGTGATCATCTAAGAAATTATCAATTAATAGTGGCCGTATAATTATTAATAAGCTCTTTGTGGTATGTTTCTTATTTTGTTGACCAATATATTGGTGATTGCATTTAGTGCTTCGTCAATGTAATTATTAGCTGAATTCACCATTAAAATTTCATTTTAAGGATGAAACCCCCTTTTGGGATTCGGCCTCATCTCATGTGGGGATCTTGCCATTTCTGATTCCTCTGGAATCATCATCCTTTGATCCTATCTCATTCATCTTCTTCTCTTATGCATTCCATGCATCTCTCCTCACCCATGCACTCTGTACTTTTCTAGGCTGAGAGTCTCCTCCTGGGAGCTCACAGACACCCCTGAGGGTTCTGAAACTATCTTATTTGAGTTCTACGCCATTATAAACATATACACTGACACCAATATGGTGTTGCTAAGCATATGTTTACTAACTCGGCACATCACCGGCTGCAGTACTAGCTTCGGCAATGGTTCATTTTCTCCAGCATATGAGACTTCTTTTTATTCCTTCTTCTTCATCCTTCCTTCGTCTTCCACTGCTTTGCATTCCATGCATTTCTGCTTTTTCGGGTGGAAACCCCTTCTGGGGTCCTCAGGCACCCGTGAGGGTTTTGAAACCACCAAAATTGAGATTAACAGGTTCGACAACATATAAAAAGGCACCATATTTGATCCATTATGGGTTTGTATCCAGATTTCAACTTTGACTCCGGTTCGGGCTCCGGCTCGGGCTCCGGCTCCGACTCCGGTTCTGGCACGGGTTCCGGCAATAGCTCATTTAAACCGAGATGAGACTTCTTATTTCTTCCTCCGTCTTCCCCTGCTTTGCATTTTATGCATTTCTTTTTTTTTCGATTGGGACCCCCTCCTGGGGGTCCTCAGATACCTTTCAGGATTCTAAAACCCTCAAAATCGTCTACGTCTTTTTAAACATATATTAGGATACCACATTTGCCCTATTATGTGTTTGCAGCCAGATTTTTCACTCTGGCTTCGGCTCCGGCATTTGAGTCTACTCAGTCTCAGCGCTCATCTTTTTCTCAAACTCCGATTTCTTCTTGTTCCTTCCTCTTCCTTTCTTCGTCTTCCTCGGTTACGCACTCTGGGCTTTTCTTCTTGTTCCGGCTGCGGCACATTTGCTCCGGTACTTAACTCAGGTTCCGTGCTCTAATTCACCCAGTCTCTTCTATGCCTTGTGATTTTCGTCTCATTTTACGACCATTTCTCAAGTTTTTTGGCTCAGCACCATCCTTGCATGGGTGAGTGCGTAAAAATCTCGGCTCGGGAATGAGATAACATCAGCCGTTAGGGTAGCAAGTTTGAAGGAGATACCTCAACTAGAACTCCACTAAATTGGGGAAAAGTAAAAAAGGGGCGGGGCTTAGCTCGTATTTATCTCCGTAGGAAATAAATATCCCATTAAAATATTACCCAAATCTGTTGAATAATACGACGATTACATCGATTATTTATCTCCATAGGAAATATCCCATTAAATATTACCCAAATCTGCTGGTTACTAAAACGATTATATCGAATGAGTGTTAAATAATAGTAATGATCTTTTATTATGAATTTTGATGTATTTATCCAACCAGAGCAAATAGAAAGACGATTTAAATATTGATTTGGGGCTAAATGGTCACAATAAATCGATTGGAATCATCAGAAATGGTATACCGATCATTTAAAAACTTCTAGGAATCAAAAACCCACTTTTAGGGGTTTTCGTTTTGGCGGGGGTAGCGCGATCCTTACTAGTTACTACTAAAGGTGTCAGAATGATGGAGAATGAAAGAGAGTGGAAGGTGCTTTGTTTATTGTATGCGTATGATTTGGTTTTGTGTGGTGAATCAGAAGGGAGTTTGAGAGGTTTGGTAGAGGGGTTTGGCAGGGTGTGTTAAAGGAGGGGTTTGAAAGTAAATGTAGATAAGAGCAAGGTTATGGTAGTGAGTGGGGAGAGTCCTTGGTGTGAAGTCATGTTAGATGGAGAGTAACTGGAACAAGTATCTGAGTTTAAATATTTAGGCTATATGTTGAATGAAAATGGAAAAGATGATGCAGAAGTAGTAGGAAAGTTGTGAATGGTAGGAAGGTGACTAGTGCAATTAAATCCATGTTGGATGTAAAGGGACTAAGTCTTGAGTGCGCTAGGGTTTTGCATGAGGGTATGTTGTTACCTGTATTAATGCATAGTAGTGAGACTATGGTCTGGAATAAGAGGTAAAGATCTAAGGTACAAAGGGTTTAAATGGGCAATGTTAGGGGCTTGTAAGGTGTGAGAAGAATTGATAAAATGAGGAATGAACGCATTAGGGAATTGTGTGGTGTGAAGAAGGGAGTAAATGAAAGAATAAACGAGAGTACGTTGAGATAGTTTGGTCATATGGAAAAGATGGATGATAATCGGTTGGTTAAGTGGATGTATAATGATGAGTGTGTTAGGAAACGACCGGCTAGGAGACCGAAGAAAAAGTGGATTGAGTCAGTAAAGGAATGCCTGAATAAGAAGAATGTGAGTTTGGAAGAGGCGAGAAAAAAAAGATACATAATAGGAGTGAATGGGATGCTCTGCCCAGGAGATGAACCCCACATTGACGACATATCACAGTGAGTCAGTCGAGATCTCGTGAAGCCTCAGGGTGATGATTTTTCTGATTGCGACAAAGAGAAAGAGATTCAAAGAAGAGAGAATCAGGAAAGGGGGGAGGTTTTTTTTTCCAAAAAAGGTTTTTTTTCTTTTTTAAACGACGCGTGCTTTGAAAGAGGTAACAAAAGATAGGCTTACAGCGATATTTGGAGCAGTGGTAAGAGCGCTGACAGAAGTTTGTGACAGCCGAAGAAAGGTACTTTGATGGTGGTGTTGAGTAATATGTTGTATCATATACGATAACAAAGTTTAATTAAAAGATATGGTATGTTTTGACTCTACCTCGTATATATATATATATATATATATAATATATATGATATCTCGTCGGGAGATTAATGTATATATATAAATATATATATATATATAAATATATATATATATATAATATATATATTATATATATATATATATATATATAATTATAATATAATATATATATATCATCAATACAACTATATAATAATATATTATATATATTATTATATATAATATATACTAATAATATTAGATATACATGGCGGACTTGTTTGGTTCTTTGCCAAAGGGTTGCTGCTTTAATAAATATTATATAATAATATAATCATATATATATATATTATATATATAATTATATATATTATATAAATATATATATATTATATATATATATATATATGATATATATATAATTATATATATATATATATAATATATAATATATATATATTATATATATATATATATATGGTGATAATTGGTTTAAAACCACAATCCATATCTCAAAAACTACAATAGCTACAGCGAAAAGGAATACATTGTTGGAATCCTGGTAAAATTTTAGTGCGGAAAATGTAAAAAAAAAAAAAAAAAAAAAAAAAAAAAAAAAAAATTATATCTCAAAAAATAAAATAGCTACAGCGAAAAGGAATACATTTTTGGAATCCTGGTAAAATTTTACATAGGAAAATGTAAAAAAAAAAAATTAAAAAAAAAATTATTGTTAATTTAATATTAATATAAATTTGATTAGAGAGCCTATTTTAGAGACCTTTTTATTGGTTACTTCGTAAAAATAAATAGACTTTCTATTAAATTTTGGCTTTTTTTTGTAACTAAAGAATACCAAGGGTATACCGCACCGATGGCAGGAGTCGGGGTCTCTCGGCCTTCCGGGGAACTACGGGGTAGGACTAATTCCCCCCCCCTCCGGGGAGGGTCTCCGGAACCCCCGCTCTTTGGTATTTGGGTGTCGCGGGGGTTCCTCCGCCCCTCCCCTACGGGGTATGGAAAACGTCCCCCCCTGTGTTCCCCGTCGGCTCGAGCCCCCTACATTGCCGTGTAATACCTTTACAAATAATATATATATATACTATGTCCCCTGCTCCTAAAAAAAAAAAAAAAATTAGCCAAATTATTTTATTTTATTTATTTTATTTTTTTTTTTTTACATTTCCCTAACTAAAATTTTACAAGGATTCCAAAAATGTATTCCTTTTCGCTGTAGCTATTGTAGTTTTTGAGATATTTTTTTTTTTTTTTTTTTTTTTTTTTTTTTTTTTTTTTTTTTTTTTTTTTTTTTTTTTTTTTTTTTTTTTTTTGCAGGGATTTCAACAATGTATTTCTTTTCCCTGTATCCTATTGTAGTTTGAGATATGAGTTGTAGTTGTTAAACCAAAAGTTGTAGTTCTTAACCAAATATCAACACATTATATAAATTATTATATTTATATATATATATATATATAATATATTTATATATATATATATATATATATATATATATATATATATATATATATATATATATATATATATATATATAGTATATATAACTATATGATATATAATAATAATATATATATATAATAAAAGGTGGGCATTAACGCGTTAAGGCGTTAATCCGTTAAATTAACGCCGTTAATTTTTTTCGTTAACTTTAACGCTTTCGTTTAATTTTTCGGGAAAAAAAGCAACGGGACGATTAACGATGTTAAAATTTTCGCTACATCCGTTAATCGTTACTTTAATTACGAGTTTATAAAATTATTTTCTTACCAGATTTTAAATTGTATTAGATCGATTTTGATAAACTTTATTCCAAAATTTCCTAAACGCTTCTCGCAATGGCTCAAAATGTGTTTATTTCTTACACGGTTAATTATCTCGTTTAGAAATGTTTGACGTTTTTCTTTTGCGTATATCTCATTTCTATTGGTTCGCCTGAAGAAAAGAAATAGCTGACTGTTAGCCCGTTCAATAGAGTCATTAACTTCTTTCGTTAGTTACTTGAAATTGCCTTCTTTGCGACTAGTGAAAAATATAAGAACTAGGCCTTATAAGCGTTGTAACCTATAAAAAATATACATATTTGTTATTAAAATTCTAAGTTGGACATATCCTATTATTTTTACAATAATAATACTACTCGGGTGTCCGTAAAAGAATGTTTCAGTTTCAATGCTTTATTATAAACAGCGTAATATACAATATAAACAGCATATCATACATCAAAGTGAAGGTCATGAACAGAGTTTTCCTACATATGTTCAATATGTGCCCCCTTCGTTATTGGGGATACATTCAGCCGATAATCCAATTCCTCCCAAACATTGGTTAACAGATCCGGAGTAATGGAAGGAACGGCATTTTCAATTCTGCGTTTCAACTCTGCGTATAATTGGGCAGCCCCATAGGAAGAAATCGCATGGCGTTAGGTCCGGGGACCGGGGGCCAGATATATAGAGCTCTTTCGTCTGGACCATTATGACCAACCAAACGATCTGGGAGTAAGTCTTTCAACCACGCTCGCACTATGTGACTAAAATGTGGAGGGCTCCATCTTGCTGCCATATATAAAGTTTACCGCCTCATCCTCTAATAATTGTAAAAAAGAGCCATTTTGTAACATATCAAGATAGGCGACCCCTGTTACGGTTGCTTCTGCCGAAAAAGAAAGGTCCGAAGACCTGGCGTCGGGGGGATATGACGCAGAAAAAGTTAACCTTTGGGAATCACGTCATGTTCTACAAGTTCATGCGGATTTTCGGACCCAGGATATGAACATTATGGGCATTCACCTTACCCTGAGATGAAAGGTGGATTCATCGCTAAACACTATACGATCTAGAAGGTCATCGTCTCGATCTAACACTGCACAGGCAAAGGTAAACGGTAGAGCATAGTTCTCGGGCTTTAAAGCATGTACAAAATCGGCAACCGGTATGCACGCATGGTGTAAACGTTTCCTTAACACCTTCCCCACCGCGTTTTCGGCACCTTCAGTTCGTGACTTGCTCTACCGAACGATTTTAACTAATAGGACTATGAGAAAACGAGGCCTCCCTGATTACGGATTCCACATCATGACAGTCACTTTGGGCCTCCTTTACTTTGCCCTTTACAAAGACATCCATTAGTTGCAAATTGGCCGTATACCATCGGCGAAATGTTTTTGCCACATGGAGGATCCACATTGGAAACGTAAACGATACGCACTTTGAATCGTAATTACAGATTCACACTTAGCAAAAAATTGTAGAACACAAAGCTTTACGCTCAGGACTCGGCCATTGTCAATATGTGGCGCACGCACTAGAGAAGACTACATCTGAATGCGCGGCATGCGCGATGTCGACCTATCAGGAAACTCGTTTCTGGCCCAAGTGCAATTCGAAAACTATGCAAAAACATTTACTCTTTCACTTTGATGTAATGATATGATAATAAGGATATTGATTATATTATGCTGTTATAATAAAGCATTGAAAACTGGGAAATTCTTTACGGACACCCGTATGAGTATTTAATTAATAAAAGGAATATTTACGCTTTTGGAAGATATAATCTTCGGCAAGCGGCAAAAGCATCTGCTATAGGTCAAAGCTTAATTATTTAGTCTGATAAGCTTAATATCATTATGAAATTGTTTAGGGATATTAGTATAATTAAAAAGAAAATTAACAAGTATTATTAATATTCCTACATATTGTGAAGACGGTTATTAACGTTAACGTTTAACGTTAACTTCCGCTACATTCTTTACCGATAA
>JABUQX010043646.1:0-2500 GCA_015478945.1 Trachelipus rathkii | reverse complement strand
TCATCTGCATACAATAAACAGAGCACCCTTCACTCTCTTCCATTCTCCATCATTCTAACACCTTTCCCTGCCACACCCACCTCTAATTCTTTCATAACCCCATTCATGTACAAATTGAATAACCAAGGAAACATACATCCCTGCCTTACTCCGCTATTAATATTAAAACAATCACTTTCAACTAAATTTATTCTTACACACGCTTTACTATCGTCATACATACTTTTGATTCCATTCAAAAGTCTACCACCAATACCATATATCACTAGCACCTGTCACAGAGCCTTCCTATTAATCCTGTCATACGCCTGTTGCAAGTCCATGAAACCTAAATACAATTTATTCTCATTTTCTATCATTTTTTCAGTCATTTGTTTCAATGTAATAATTTGATGTACGCATCCTCTAGAAACTTATAAATGCACCTTGTTCTTCACCAATCAGTCCATCGGTCACTCGACGTACTCTTTCAACCAAAATACCAGCATACATCTAGAATACAACACACAATAAACTAATTCCCCTATAGTTCCTACATTTCCCCTTATCCCCCTTACCCTTATGTAATTATTACTGCTCTCCTCCAATTTCTCGGAACTATATATATTGAAGACAGTCTGCCGTAGAATGTAGTTACTCAATAGTTAGTTGCATTCCACGTAGTTAGTAGTAGATCATTGGTTTGGACCTAAAAATATTGTGTATATATATACCCGTGACGTCGCGGTAGTAACCTCACAATTTGGAGCATGCGTCACGCAGTGACGTCATGCTACACGCTGCCACTTATACTACATAATGGCACTTTTCAGAAGAGTAGCATGTGGCACGTAGTTCCAACATACGACACGCTGTACTTATACACAGTGGCACTTTTCAGGAAGGTAGTTGGGTCTATTTTAGATGTGTATGCGTGCCGTAACCACGCGTACAGCGTACGCGACTGTATTATGCGTGTATGCGTGCCGTAACCACGCGTACACGTGCGTACGCGACGTAATCACGTATGCACGTCTGTCTGTCTTGGCACCGTCTTACGTGGAAGGTTTTTGTCCCACCCCTTCACCATCGGAACCATTGCCCCCTACCCCCTCACCACCTAACCCCAACACCACCTACCACGATCCATTCGCTGTGACTGCTATGCCTCGACGTGTTCTCTCCATGGCTTTCTTTCCCTCACCCCCCTTTCTCATCTGCTCTCGGCCACCCTTCGTTGTTGGGTGAGTGTCTCAGGAATACCCTAACTACCCTTATCGGCTGCTTTGTGTCACGTTTCAAAAGGGAAGCCTCCCTGCTCTGCGGGTTCGACCGAAAACTCGAAACACCAGCCACTTTGGAAGTTCAGTGTAGTCTACCCACAGGACGTGTCATGGCGCTTGAGAATATGGTAAAATTTTAAATTTCTGATAGTCCTATATAATTATATCTACATTAATTAATCCGGATTTTAGTTTAAAGTAAAAGATTATCATATATATATATTATATATATATATATATATTTATATATATTCTATTTATGTGAAATATAATTATATTATATATTTATATATATATATATACTATCTATATATATATACTATAACTACTTATATCATTCTTGGTTTATGTTACTTATTTATATATTATATATATTACATATTTATACATTGTTAGTATATAATTATATAGTATTATAATATATTATAATATATATAATATTATTATATATATATGACCTCTATATAACCTACAGTATATATATATAATATAGTATATATTATATATATACTATATACTCGTTTATATATTTACTATAGGGGGGATGGTTTAAAACATTTGGTTTAAACCATTGGTTAACCATTGTCTATTAAACCACATATACCACAAATCCCAATGGCTTTTTTACCCAACCACTAAAAAACTTATGCATAAAATTATTTTAAAAATATATTTATTTAATGATTTTCTTTACATGTTGATCTTCTCGAGTTCTCATATTTTCAAACTCGACACGTCAGCTACTGAAAGGGCAATTAAAAAATTTTCTGTGATTTTATATTATTGGAATTGATTTATAATATATATATTATATTAATATTACTATTCCTTGCTCATCATCTCATATAGGGCTTATACTCCACTCCTCACATAAGACCTTTTCGCTTACTTATATATATTACTACCTTCCCTAATCTTCTAGAATATTATATATATATATATGCCCATTAGCCTAACTACTTCTCACAGTTGTGTTATATATATTATTATTTGTTATTTATCTTATATTTATTATTATCAATTCAGCCACATAACCCGCTCTTCTCTCGTATATGTAATTCAATTATTATATTATTCATTCCATATTCTATTATTTATAATCAGCCTTTCCTATATATAGCATTACCCTCAAAGTGAACTACTAATTACTTCTGCTGCTTGTTATATTCTGCTATCTGGTATAGATAATATAACGTTTGGTTATATATATATATTTATATACGATATATATATATATC
>JABUQX010043645.1:10000-26822 GCA_015478945.1 Trachelipus rathkii | reverse complement strand
CGGTATGCTACGTTCAGCTCGTTTGGGTGTTTTAACCGTTTCGCATTATCATTAAACGCTTTCGCGTTTTCGTGCATAACTAATATATATATATATATATATATATATATATATATATATATATATATATATATATATATATATATATATATATATATACTACATATATATATATATACTATATATATAATATAAAAGTTTGCACCTCACGGGCATAACTCTATTGAGGCCAACTTCTCTAGGTATTGCTTCCTAGAAACCGGACGGGTAGTGAACGAAGAGCCCTTGTCTTCGCGACTCTTCGATCTTCCGATTCGAAAGCCATGATATATATATATATATATATATATATATATATATATATATATATATATATATATATATATATATATATATATATATATATATTTATATTTTTTTTTATAATATATATTTATATATATATATATAAAACAATATTTGGCTTAAGACGCTCGAAAAATTATAAATATTAGTACTTAAATATAAATTCTTGAGTAACAACAAATTAAGACTAGATAAATCAAAATAAAGTTAGTAAATAATTTATTTATATTTAATTAATTAATTGTTGAAATGATTTATTTACCAACAATATTTACTGATTTTATCTCCTCTTAATTTGTTGTAATCCCTCAATAATTTATTCTTAAGGCTTCAATATATATATATATATATATATATATATATATATATATATATATATACTATATATATATATATATATATATATATATATATATATATATATATATATATATATATAGTCCCTTCATGCTTGAGCGGGAAATAATTTTCGGACAGCATTCAAACTTGGAGCACGTAAAGTTGGTGCAGGCACCGCAGCAGTGCTGCAGTTTCATACCGTTACCCCCTGAAAGTGGGTGTTGAGTTCTTTAACTTGGATATGGCAGAAGCTATATTCAAAATAAGCTTCCGACATGCTTCACAGAAGGAATTAAATTCTGAAATTACTCAAACTGCGAATCACAGTGCTGCTCCAGCACCAATGGTTGAGCCGATTCTGGAAATCTATATACAAACGTATAATAGATCGAGTAAGGTATCTTTCCCAAGGTTAATGAACCCGTAGAACTTGATTTTATGAGTTTCAGAACCATCAAGATTGTATGATGACCCCCTTGAGGGGTTCCGTATCAAAAAAGAAGAAATAAAAGAGAAATATAAGAAAAGAAAAAGAGAAGATAAAGGCTGGATGAAGAAGTAATAAGAATAAGGTAGAGGTGGAGATGGCATATATTGCGGTGTACTCAAGATGGGCCTTTGTCGGTTCCAGAGTTGAAATCTGGTTACAAACGTATAATAGACCGAGTAAGTTGTCTCTTCCTATGTTTATGAACCCCTAGATTCCAATTTTGGGGGTTTCAGCATCCTCAAGGATGTCTGAGAATGGGGGATTATTTTAAAGGGTTCCATACTCAAAAAAGAAGAAAAAATGAAAAACATAGAGTGCATAAGAGAAAAAGACGGAGAAAGGATGAAGAACTAAAAAGAACAAGTCTGAGCTGGAACATTATCCCGTTGTCGGAGTCGGAGTCGGAGCAGGTGCGGTGAGGTGCGGTTCTGATTAAGCATACATTTCGTTTAATATACCAATATTTGTTTCATATTACATGTTTCCGACCCTATATATCCCGACTTTGATAGTTTCAAGTTGCTGCAGGGAGTCTGAACACCCCCAGCGAGTTCGACCCCTGAAGAAAACTTGCTTTGGCCTGTCTATTGCATGCTATGTCAATCCATATGTACTGAAATGACAAAGGATGAGTTCCTGAGGAGTCTGAAATGAAATGGTAAGACACCCACACGAGATAAGGACCGAACCCCTTGAATGGGTTTTACCCTTAAAAATGAAATGAAATTATCTAATAACAAATAATTACATAGATCGTCAGTATCACCTCGCACTCGTTTCCCCCATGGAAACAGTCTTATTCTCCCTTTTCTGAATCTGTTGCTGACAGGCAAATAATAATGGCTCTTTCTCAAACATGAGCACCTGGTTGCTTTGGAAATGACACAGTTAATAATAATGATCTGGTTGAAACCTCAACTTAATTGCGATTCACGGCGATTCTTCCACCAAATGAGCACAGAAACTTCTCACAAAACGCGTCGTATAAACAATCTATGTTTGTAAACTAGTCTAACGTCTTTAGGATTCTGCCCAGTAATATGGTATAATGAGGCTTCTCTCATGCATACACTCCAAGTAATATCCTCCACATAGAGACGATGTTAAAAGAATATATTTATAATGATAAAATAGCTGGCGTATCTCCTTCATAGAATGTCGTGCTCTCTACTGATAATGTTGAGAACTTTTTCATAATTTATAGCCTATGTACACAAGTGCAATAATTTACGTGAATTCACTACGTTATGAATGTCTTCAATGTAGGAAGTCATTCGCGCAAAGTTATAGAAAGTTGAAAATGATAGAGGAGGCGCAGAATTCTCATTCATAAGTCTATTCCTGGTTATTCCGTCAGTCCTCTTCGAACTAGACTTATGCAGTGGTAGACTTATCTATTTTCCCATCGATATTCAATGTCGTTCGATGTATTGTTCCAGAGTAGAGTTTACAGACTGACTTAGCAGAGGTACCTTCTAAGCAGCTCCCCACTCTGTTTAATACTGGAAGATCAATTTGTTAACTATGAGCGACCTGTCACCTCATCTATGTCTAATATCCTTGTTGATCTATTTATCCATTCCTGGGATGCATTTAAAACAGAGGATCCTGCTATGAACGTTAGATAAACAGCTTCTCGCTATATAGATATTTTCTTTGGTCATTCTTATTGGATCGTTCAAGATAGGTTCTCTCTGATTAACTTAAATAAAAATAAATCATATCAGCTTATCGATGGCATAGTGATTAGAACGCCTGGCGAGTCATTCATGATAGCGAATGGTTATTACTTCTGTTGGGAAGAGTTATATTTTTTTGCAATTATTTGTTTATTTCACCCAACCCAGAAGGTCGTAGAAAGATGATTAAAATATGATTTGGGTAAATAGACACTGATAATCGATTGACTAAATGAGTCTTCCGATATTTGGCTGGGCAAGCTTTCTGAAGTTCAGTTCAAGACCACCGAAAGTAGCTGCGACCTGATTCTTGATTCGCGTCGAAGCTCCAGAGCTCTGACGAAGTTGAAAGCTTCGCCCGATGCGTAGTCTACCTTGGGAAAGAGAGTAAACCCTCACGGATTAGGGGCTTAACCATGGCAGCTGCGTGACATGACTTGGTCAAGGATGACTGTCGGTCGTTCCTTGTGGAAAGAGCTCCGAACTAAAAGTACAAAAATATGACGAGGTTGCCATATTTTAGTGAAATTTGCTATTCATTTACGATTTGTCTATTTCTAAATTTGTCATTTCTGATATATATAATGAATCTTTTTTAACTTATGTCTCCAAGGTCGACTCACTCTTTCCGCCAATTATGACAAGTGTTTTCATTGGTAAATAAAGGGACCTTCTGCGTCACACATTTCATGTGACCGAAGGAATTGATGATGAAACCATGATGAGCTCCAAGTTAATGTATTGCAAAATGTATTGGTGAATACATGACCACCATTCTTTCATTAGAAACTGAATGCCGGATGTATTATTTATAGTATAGCTCACGAAATATCCCTTTTAGGGTATTGTAACTTTTTTTTTTTAACTAAGTACATAATGATACTATATTTGATATACTTAAAAAATAGGTAGAATGATATTATTTAAATTAATTTTTTTTCTATCGCTTTGGTATATGATATTCCTTGTTACCAAAATATTTCTTAGTAATTTCGAAATATTAAAGATATGAGTAGGTTAGATGCTTTTAGATAGCAGCATGTTAATAATCGATTACTTGTTTGCTTATTGCGGGAAGTTTATAATCATCTAAGAAAGATTGTTTCATAGTATTAAAAAAAATGGAACAATATAATAGAAAAATCTTAAGACCCACACGCCAGAAAAATCCTATATATGTATCACATTTTTGGAAGTTTCTGGTTTGGTTAGAAAACTACTATTATACCTTTAAAATTTTCAATAAATTGTAGATGCTTTGTTGCTTCTAAAATTTTTCAGCATTTGACTATTAAACAAATAGGGTGTTAAAATATTAGGACCTTTATATTATCACTTTTTTTGGACGGCATTATCATCATTATCATTATTACATCAACCTCCTTTCCCCAGATTGGTGGTGAGGTGGTGCTAAACACACACCAGAAACAGAAAAATAGTAAAAAAATGTAAGTCGAAAGGAAAGCCCCCCCCCAAACCAACACCATCCCCCTATATACCTCGTCGCAGTAAAAAAAAGTCTATCCTAGGACTTTACAAGATCGCGACCGACCCTAGATATGGTATCTCGTCAATGTAGGGTTCATCCCTTGGGTCAGGCTCACAACCATCCCCGCTCACAAAACACCGACATTCATTCGTATTATGCACCTTTCTTTTCACCTCTACCAAACTCCCATTCCTTTAGACATTCCTTTACCGACTCAATCCACTTTTTCTTCGGTCTTCCAGACGGTCGATTCCCAACACACTCACCACTGTGTATTTGCTTAACCAACCGACTATCATCCATCCTTTCCATATGACCAAACCATCTTAATACACTTTCGTTTATTCTCTCATTTACCACTTTCTTCACACTACACAACTCTCTAATACGTTCATTCCTCATTTTATCAATTCTTCTCAAACCTAATACGCCCCTTAGATTGTCCATATTAGCAGATTGTGCCCTAGATATATACCTCTTATTCCACATTATAGTTTCAATACTGTACAATAACACCAGTAACAACATACCCTCGTGCAAAACTCTAGCGCACTCAAGACTTTGTACCCTCCAAAGATTTAATTGCACCAGATTCCTTCCTACCATTCACAACTTTTTTACTACACACTGCATTATCCGTTCCCTTTTCATCTAATATATAACCTAAATATTTGAACTCTGAAACTTGTGTCAATTGCTCACCACCCAACATGATTTCACACAACGGATTCTCCTCACTACTATCACCTTACTTTTATCTACATTTACTTTCAAACTCCTCCTTTTACACACTCTGTCAAACCCTTCTACCAATCCTCTCAAACTTTCTTCAGATTCGCCACACGAAATCAAATCATCAGCATACAATAATCAGGACACCCTCCACTCTCTTCCAGTCTCAGTCAGTCTAGTACCATCCTTTACCACCCCTTCCTCTATTTCTTTCATCACCCCATCCATATACAAAATAAATAGCCAATGTGACATAACACATCCCTGCCTTACTCCACTATTATTATTAAACCATTCACTTTCAACTCCATTCATTCTTACACACCATTCACTATCGCTTTACATACTTTTGATTCCATTTAGAAACCTACATCGAGCACTATATTTCACTAACACCTGCAACATAGCTTCCCTATTATTCCTGTCATACGCCTGTTGCAACTCTTTACAAAATAAATACAATTTATTCTCTCATTTCCTCAATCATTGGTTTCAATGTGAAAATTTGTTCTACACACCCTCTACCACTTCTAAATGCACCTTCTTCTTCGCCAATCAGTCCCTCAGTCACTCGACGCACTCTTTCAACCAAAATACCAGCATATATCTTCCTACGACACTCTGTAAACTAATTCCCCTTTAGTTCCTACAGTTCCCCTGAACTTCATTGCCCTTATATAAGGGTTTTATAAATAAATGCTCTCCTCCAATCCTTCGGAACAATACCCTCCATAAACGCTTTGTTGCGTAGCTTTCATAACCAGTCATTCACCATTTCGTCTCCATTCTTGATCATTTCACCAGTAATTTCATCTATACCTGCAGATTTACCTTTCTTTAACTTTCTCACTCTACTATTACCTCCTCCCTACTTATTACCTCATCCCCAAAAAACATATTTCTTCTTACACCATCATACCCACACACATTCACTATCACCTCTTCATAACTGTTAAAGCTGTGTAGATTTTCGAAAGGTTCCCTCCACACTCCCCTCACATCCATTTCATCAGTCACGAAAGCACCATCCCTATTCATTATTTTATGAAGATTTCCCTTAATCTCTTTCTTAACCTTTCAATACTTCCGTCCAGAAGAGCTTCCTATTACCTTGTAAGTCCCACATTCTTCATCCTTCCAATCTGTTGAATTACCTCTTTATTCCTCCTGCGCATGCAACTTTTAGTCTTCGTTTTTTTCCTCCTTACTTATTTCCATCCACCTTTCTTTCGAGACCTCATCACTGGCTCTTACCACATTCAACCACTCCTCCCTTTTACTTTTAACCGCTTGCATCACCTCTTCATTCCACCATTTACTATTGACATTCTTGCTTCCTACTTTAGCACACCCACATACTTCTTTTGTCCTACCAACAAAGGGTTCCTTAATTTGGTTCCAGATTTGTTCAGTTTCACCTTGTTCACATTCAATTGATTTATCAAGTGCTTTCACATACTTTTCCTTATGACCTTGTTCACTTAACTTCTAACTCTTAATCCCTCCCACTTCCTTCTTTATAACTTAAATCTTACATAAAGCAACATATGATATTCCCATCCCCAACCCCCTCACTGATTTAACGTCCATCAGATACTTCAACATCTTCTTCACCATCATAAAATCAATCATACCTTTCACTTCGATACCATCTCTACCTACCCCAACTACTGTGTACTTATGAATATTCTTGTGTCCGAAGGATGTACTACTTAAGCAAATACCTCTCTCCTAACAGAAATCAATCACCTTCCTACCATTCTCATTTTCTCCCTCAACCCAAAAAGCACCTATTATGCCATCCCTTTTTCGATCACATATCCAACCATTTAATTCGCAGAACACAATCAATCTGAAGCTCTTACTCACTTCGTTCTAAATATCATTCAGATTATCCCAAAAAGTCACACACTCCTCAACATCCACCCTCAGATCAATCATATGTTATAAGCACACATTCCTTGACCTTTTCAAACTTAAATTTAACTATTAGAATTCTAGTACTTACACAAGCAAAACCCATCATAACTCTGTGCCACTCATGGAATCGCAACTCCTTCTCTAACCATCTCATTCCTCTCCACTCCAGCACACACACATTTCACCCCACACTCTTCACCGCTTCTTTTCATCTTTGTTTCAGTCACAGCAAAAGCAAATCCAAGTTTACCGTTTCTAAATCCACCCATCACCTCTCTCCTCCCTATTTATTCTTCTAACATTCCATGTACCCAAACGATTCATACATTTCGCCGAAAGATACAAGGTCACTTATGGCGGTCACCACCAGGTCCGAGGCATGCATGGGCATTCCTAGCAAGAGAGATAAGTGGTAGTGGGTAACCAACCCAAATTCCACTGTCCCATTAGTCGCCTATTACGACACGCAAAACATACCCTGTGGAAATTCTTTCTCCCCTACACAACGATATATGAAAAGGTTTTTGTCTGTAATAGGTGTTTTATGGTCTGTATATGATATGGAGAGTCTACTCATTTGTGTAAGAAGGATGTGTGTATGAGTGCAAGAGGGGCGAACCATTGAATACTGGGGGTGTCATGAGATGTACCTTACACCCCCCCAAGTGCCCAGTGGGAGGTAATCTCATTCCTTCGAGGGCGCTGCTCCCTCCATGTCTTAGTCACCTATTACGACACGCAGAATGGGAATTCTTTTGCACTACTACATAAGAAATGCCCGTCATACAGAGATTATTATTCAAGTCCCAGGAGGGGTCTTCACCCCCCCCCCTGTCAGTGGGACTAGCTTCTTTTCCATCTAATCTCTAAACTCTTTCTATTAGAGTTCTCTAGAAGATTGTTTCTAGGCACAAGTTCATGCTGGTTCTAGAGTTAATGCAAAAAATTAAAGTACCTGGATGCTAGACCTGTCACCCTAGACAAGAACTATGTGAAGAAAATCTTCATATGAACCCTCTCCGAATATCCAGTCGTCATTGACCAGTAATCATTTATTGCTAATTTCATAATTTTAAATTCCAATCGTTTCTTTTTAAATAATTGCCTCAAAATTTTGTTGCTCCTTGATTAATTTTGTTGAAGTATATTTATTATTATTTTATAATTATATCGAACAGGTTTTCCAACATACCTTTTCGATCTTGACTAGTTTTTATACTAACATATTTGTTTCTCTATTAAGTTTATTGTTATCAGGTTTCTTTTTCTAGATTTTAGAATTTTGCTTACCTTTAATTTCTAATTATTATACTCTGGTAATTAATTATTCATTTTTTTTTAAGCACGTTAATACATCACGTTTCCTTTACCTGTTTTTTGTAGCTAATAATAATTTTTTTTTTCTTCTGATACTTTTGGAAGCTTTACACTTTCCAGCTAAGGTTAAGCAGTTCCGCGCTTCTCATTTATATCACACATCCCGTTAGTTCAATATTTGCTCTTAACTTTTGTTGATTTTTCTATATTTTTTAATTCTATATGTAAATAAATGATAGTTGTTTTCTCATACTTTCCCCAACTCTTCATTCGTAAAATTAAACTCATTTTATATTTGGATAGATACGAATATGCGAAAGGAGATATAAAAAGTAATATTTTTTTTCATAAATCATTAGAGCAGTTGAGATCAACAGACTAACCTACTTGCTCATATGAACCCCACACGTTTGAAGAAATGTTCATTTTAACGTGTATAGTTTTATGGCAGTCCATTTTAAAAGTTATATCTTTCGGATTCTTTATTAACCAGTTTATTGATAAAAATGAAAATGTGAAACGTAACAAAAATCAGCAAGGGATATTCACTCCCATCTTGTTAATCACATATCCCTAATAGCTGGATGTTTATATTGGACTAATAGTATGTCAAATATATATGTTTTTTTCCGAGGAAAGGGATAAATACATAGTGAATTTTATTTCCTTACAAGTGTGTGTGTTTTGAAAGGGTCTTTTATTTTTAGTTATTTTCTAAAACTTTTAATAATGGAGAGATTTTGGAAAAGATAAGTTTTGTTTATTCTTTTACCTTAATTCAGATAGTTAATGAAAACAGGAATTCATTGATTTTATATTTATCTTTCCCTTAAAGCCGGCCTGGCCTAACCTAATAGATGTAACTTGGGCTTGAGCTTGGACAAGTTTCTGCATCATTAAAAAGAGTAGAGTCTGTGAATGGTAGTAACCACTCATTAATTTTATGAACATTTTCATAAGTACCCTTCTATCCATTATAGTTAGTTAATACCAATCATCAAAATTACAAAACCGGCAACGATTTTCCAGTTTTGTAATGTGGATCTAAAATAATAATTATTATTATCAGTAAATTTTTAAAACCTTCTAATATTTTGTTTCTTCTATTTCAGCAAGCTATAATGAAAGAAAAGGCTTCGTAGGAATACAAATTTTATTTTAAAAATTGTACAGAATAAAAACTGCCATTGTATAAATTAGGAATTTGGTTTTCCAGTTGTTTAATGTGTGTCGAAAATAAATTTATTAAACTTAATTATTTACAGTTTGTTTTTTTTTATATTCTTCCTTTACAAATATTCTCTATCTTTTGGGATCTTCTCTTTGAATTTGATAAGTTTACGGTCTTTTCTGTAAAGAAATAAAATAAAAATTAGTAATTCAATAAATTATATCATACTCCACCCACAAACTTCCAGACTTGTGCACCTCTTTTTAAATTAGTACGACCCACTGGTCAATTTAATTAACAAATAAATTAGGAATTGAATTTTAATAAAATTAAAATTTTCATATATAAGCAGGGAATAGAAGAGTCCTAATTCCTTTGAATCAACATTTTTCTGGCTTTAACCTTTCAAATGAAAAAAACTTTTTGACCAGTAAATATATTAAAACAATAAACGTCCATTAAAACAAACAAACAACCAAGGGGGGAGAATAATCTCCCACCTACTTTTTTTCCTGAAACAAATGACCATTCTCTTCTCAATGATATCCCTTTGGGGTTATGGTAGCTGTAGTAGACGTTTATCCTTTTAATATCTCAAAAGTAATGTCCTTCAAGGTTCTGTTATACTCCATACAATTTCTACTTTTCATTAATAACTTATCTATCACTAAATCATACCTGATGGTAGAAGAATGGCTTTGAAGTAACCAGATATTTCTCGTAATACAAACTGGGAGCGAAAAGTTTTTTCATTTCAAAAACTCGATACTTTCCTTTGTGTTTAATCTTGGTATTTCCTTTTTTCCTAATCTTTCTTTAAAAAGATCACATCGTCTCATTCACTAACAAGCTTCTATAACCCTGGTTCTGAATCACTTTCAGAACGTCTTCACGTTGCTATATTTGCTTGCTTTGCATAGTAGTCTCTCTTTTCTTGTATAAAGTACACATATCGGCCAGAGGGCTTCAGAGCCTGTGATGATTTTTTTGTTTTTGCTCCGGCTATGCAGCCCTGCTCATTCACTTACATCGCTTATCTTGAAAGGGTGGAGTCTTGGGCTTTTCACCTCGCCAACCCACACACACCGACTTTCTCTAATCTTTCTAGCCATCGAACTCTTTGTTGCCTCCTCGTAATCTTGAAATTATTACGAGCACCGGTCTCCTAAACCCTCCAATCTCCTCCATAGAGTATGGGTCCTGTGACCAATCTTTCCTCTTTTTCATTATTTCTCTGATTCAAGACTTAACCCCTAAGGTCAATCTTTCATATACTCTCCTTGTATTCTGGAATACTTTTCATTTTATTTTCTCCACTTCCTCTGAATTTGAAACCATTAAAAGCTGTTTCAGGACACGTCGGTTTTTTTTTTTTTTTAACTAAATTCAGTTTTCCCAAACTCTTCCATACAGGCTCTTGATTTTTTCCACTATATGTTACACTTAAAACAAAAAATAAATAATAGGAAGCTGTATATATAGTAATCTCTATTAAGTTCGTCCCCTCCCTTCTTCTACTGCTATCATAGACTAACCCTGTATGATATTCTTTGAATCTTTCCCCAGTCAATTCTACTCCAGTTTCTCAATAACTAATATAACCAAAACTATTTTCACTGTATTTTTAATTTTAATTATTTCAGTTTAGGATTCTAAGTGAAATAAATATAAGTAACCAACCTCTCACATCTCTCAAAATATTATAAAATTGTTATAAGAAAAGTTAGACAAAATTTCTTACAATATTTTCTAACCACCAAAAGTTACCCCTGACACACACTCAAGAAATAAAGAAAGAAAAAAAATAAAAGTAAAAAAATACAAACTTTGGGAACCAAACATGTTTAGTAGTAAATGTCATTTCTTGCAGTTTTTTACTTTCGAAGAGTTTATGAGTTTTTCTAAAAGTATCTTTCATAGAGTACCGAAATGCCGAAGCGCTGAGGACCGAGAATTAGAAAGAAGAGAAAGAAGATCACCAGTAGAGCAAAAGAAGAGAAAGATGATCACCAGTAGATATCTTCTTACGAAAGCACTACTGACAAGATTAGAAAAATTAAGATGTTTCTAAATTTTCCTGTTAAGAATAGATTAAAAAAGCTCACAAAGAACAGAAGATAAATTGATAAGACGCTAGTTTAAGGGTTGAAAGGGGG
The DNA here is from genome assembly GCA_015478945.1 of Trachelipus rathkii. Classification (NCBI taxonomy): domain Eukaryota; kingdom Metazoa; phylum Arthropoda; class Malacostraca; order Isopoda; family Trachelipodidae; genus Trachelipus; species Trachelipus rathkii. Next base: position 15,184 of record JABUQX010043645.1, on the reverse strand, counting down.
TGGTCCCCTTTTTTTCGGCATAGGTTGAATGAACAAATATATCTACCAGTAAGTCAAGGTCTGAGTTGAAAGGCAGAAACGGAGTGGTTTACCAAGAAAGTATTCAAGTTTGGAAGCACAAGTTTTGAGAATAGCAACAGAAATACCATCAAAACAGTACATCTTCTAAGTGTTAGCTCAGAGAGATCATAAAAAAACTCTTTAGAAGAAATTACTTAAATAAATGAGTTGGAGTTGGAGTTGGAGTATTATTAGGAATAGCTCGGCAATCGTCTAAATTAGAATTAGACAGAAAGGATTGGGCCAAGAGTTCGGCGTTAGCAGAAGACATAACGGCAGTTGTGCCGTCGAAATATACTAGAGGAAGGAAAGAGAAAAAAGCAAAGTTAGCAGAAAGAGCGGGAGGAAGAGGAACCAGAAAAAATTGCAGCATTTTGTACTGAGAAAAAGAGTACAGCAATTTCTTCGGCTGCTCCACTCTCGCAGGAAACAAATTACGCTATGTTGGACACCCTCTCACGTAGAGATGACTGGCAGCGAAATCGCTGACGGAGAGGACAGAATGGCCGCTTCAGCTTTGCAGAGTTTTTCTAGGTACCTCCCAGATGCCATTCGACAAGGTCATCTCCAAACAACTGATTATTATCCTGCTCTCCGACAAGGCTTCCTGTACTACTGGCGGGAGTGCTGGGCGAGGGTTAAAATTTAGAGAAATTTAAAGCAGAAGATTGGTAAATGGTTTTCTTTTCAGCACCTAAATCTCATACACCAGGTGATATTTGCACGTCTTTGCATTAGCCACACCAACATCACTCACAGCCACTTCATGTTACGGATCCTATTATATATATATATTATAATATTATATATATATATATTTAGATATATATATTATATATATATTTCACAGATGTATAGATACTTATCATGTAATATATTAATAAATGTATATATATTTGTAAATATAAGCAGTGGTTTAAAACATGTTCGATTCTGTTTTCCGGCTCTTGAGGAATATTTATTTTCTACCCATACGATGCACACCAATTTCAAAAAGTTATGAATTAAAACTCATTTGTGAGTGTGTAGGCCACAGCGATCAAACCAAGTAGAAGGCGGGGCATGTACTGTATAAACTACAGTGATGATGTTTTATATTTTGGAAAAAATGAATATGGAGCTAGAACAGCTTTAATCAACCACTCAACAACAAAAAGTTTATAGCAAAAGTACAAGAAGGAAGGTATCAATTCAGGCAGTAACAGAACTCAACTCATATTGGACGATATATTTTTAACTAGATATCAGACCATACTTCCAGAGGATGAGATTTCAAAAGCAGTGGAATTTAAGGAGATTATAAATTAAGTATTTTTTTATCATCTATTTTAATGACAATCTTAATTAAATTAATTTTTACGTTTGCCGCTGCATTAGCTCCCACACATCCTTCATCGTTGTGGTAGATCTCTCAAGAAAAAAATTAAATGAGAAGGTCATATATAAAATATAAGCATATTGGTCAGCAACTCCATCAACTGTAATGTTGAAGGGGTTTATTTTCAACAACTTTGGACTTGTGACGATCAAATTAGAAAATAGGTTGGGGAACAGCCTACAACAGGGGAAATGAGTTTTTTTCTGTATAGATTATTAATGTATAATTTCAGTTTCGGACCTTAATGTGAATCTCTTCTCTCTCGCTCTCTCTTATTATATATAATATATATATATTATTATATATTATATTATATCTATATATTATATAATATATATAATATATATATTTATATATATATAATATAAAGTAGTTATATATACTATTTGAAATCGATTATAGGCTTAATTGAATAAACTTTTGCTTTAGCGTTTGTTGTTTTTTTTTTTTTTTTTTTTTTTTTTTTTTTTTTTTTTCTGGAAAAAATTAAAGATATAACCTTTTTTTTAGAAGAGATTCCTATATTTCAAATGTATGTGCACCATTGAATAATAATGTCTTAAAACTCAAAAATAATATATACACAAACTATCAGTTATTTATAATATGTGCTAAAAATCTTGAAATTTACAGAATCTAAAGAATATTTATTAGGGAATTTAAAATATGTTGTGTTCAGCACATGTTGAGAACAGTCTTCCAGTAGATGATTTTTGCCTTTTAAATCTATTTTAAACCAATAAAAACCACATTTAAAAACAACATCATACCCAAATTAAAACCCATAAAAACCAAAAAAAAAACATTTATTTATTTGAGTTATCTTAAAAATATACATGTTTTTGTGTTTTTTTTTAAAAACCCATCCCTGTGGAAAACTTTTATTACTGTATATATATATATATTATAAAAAATTCTTATACATGTAGATATCTTAAACACACACATATATTTTGTCCCCATACATGTATATATACTCATATAATAATATAATATAATATATATATATATATAAAGGAGGTTATTTTACCTAACCGGAAGGATCTACATTTATCTATAAATACGAATAAAACCACAGAAATTTGAAAAACAATTAAAATTCTCTTTAAATGTATAACGGTAAATTAAAATTAAATGAGAGAAATAATTCTTGTGACTTACCCCAAATATATTTGCATTTAACTTATTATCCTCTATATTGTTGAATGTCTATGTATTATATATTATTAATATCTATTATTTATATACTATATATTATAATTATATATTATATATATATATTATTATATATATTATATTTATTACTTATATTATTAATATATATTGATATTATTTATATATATTAATATTATATATATATAATATAATAATTATATATAAATATATTATATATATATATATATATTTAAATTATTTATAATAGAATAATATATTTATTATATATATATATGATAATATTTAAATCTAAACATACCATCTCATCATATTCCTAACCACCTTTTTCCCCAACGAGTGGGGGGTAATGTTTTATATCGCATAAAAATTGATCGGAACGTGTTTTGATTAAATGCGTTGATTGCAAAAAAAAGAGAAGCCCAGCCTTACCGGCCCCTTTTATTACCTATTTGTTAGAACTACGTCGCCAGTCAGAAAATCTACCTAGAGCTTCCACGGGACTGCGACGACCTCACTATGGCAATTCTTCGTCAGTGTGGTTCATCCCTTCGGCCCAGATGCGGCCACAACCATACCCGCTCACAAACACCGCATTCACATCCTAATATTGCACCTTTATCTCGCCTTCTGCCAAACGCACATTTTTTCTCCGCATCCTTAACTGACTCAAATGCTACTTTTTTCGAAATCTTCCAAGCCGGTCGATTCCCAGACCCTCACCCTTGCACATCAAGCTGAACTAATTCGATTATTATATATATATATATAATTGATATATATATTGTATAATATTTATATAATTTCATATAATATATATATTTTATATATATAGGTATATTAAGTTATAATATATATATATTATATATATATATATATATTATATAATATACGTTATATATATATTATATATATATTATTATATATATATATATGTGATAATAATATATATAATATATATAGTATAATATAATTATTAATATTATATCAAATTAATATATAAAATACGATATATATTATATATATATATTTATATATATATCTTATATATATATCTTATATATATATTCGAGAGGGGTAAGCAAATAACTAATTAGTTAAAATCATAAAATAAAAATCCATTACAATGACCCACTTAACGGCAAATTTCAAGGGTTGAGACAAACACGATAGCTGTTAAGTGTGGGAGGTTAACTGTATGAATGACCAGAAGATGAAAGAGAATTCCACAGAACAAGGCGTGTCTGGAAGAAGAAGCACCGACAAGCGAACCAGCCTGAGGAATGCCGAAATGTCTACACCGAAATAGTGTTTCAGACACTTACTCCCTTGTAGCATACGCGAGAGGTAGTAGTGGAACAACGTCAAATTAATTCCCAAGCACTTCTGCTTAGTACCGCTTAGCAAAGACACACAGGACAGTCAGATCACCAGTGCGCAAAGATAAATGGTGAAATTTGGATTGAGGGAAAAGCATTAACTGTTTCTTGTGCTTTTCTGAAAAAAATAACTATTGGCTTTTGATTTGGCTTATCATCCTCAAACGGAAATACTATACGAGAATATGACAGTTATATTTCCCAAATATACGAATTTTTATGTTTTTTTTCCCTGTCACACTTGTCAATAATAATGTAACATATCATAAACATTTAAATTTTCTGATTGAATATTTTTCTCAAAAATTTTGCGTCAAATGAGTTCAAAATTTTAATCATTGAAAATGTGGATCTGTTTGTTTAAGGCTATTAATGTTTTTTCTAGGCTATTAATTTTTTTCTTTCTCGAACGTTCACGACTTAATAAATAACTTTTTTAATCAACTGTAAAAATTTTTAATAAGAGAATAATTGATCATCTGGTGGTTAACATAGTTTGAAAAATCAATTTTTTAAGCTTACTTTTATCTCAAAACTGTCTTTTTTGTATGCTAGATATGAATATTACTTCTGAAAGATTTTTTGAAATGAGGATTTAAGACAATTCTGTTGTCAAGTAAGCTTAAATGACCTTCGAATGCAATCTCAATGGGAAACTTCAATTCTCCAGCACAGTGTTATGTGTTTCAATTTAAAAATGTGTTCTATTTATGTAAATTTTTAAAAATATTAAAATCTTAGCTGTTATCACATTTATCTTTCCATAAGATAATTTTTATATTAAATTGGAAAAAAATTATTAAACTTAATTTCAGATTATTAGAAGTTAAATCTGCTTCATCAAGTCGTTTCAAATATTTCAACAATTAAAATTAATCACACTCTTTATCAGTGATGATTAAAAAAAACTATAAACCATAAAAAAAACAATTAAATTTATATACCGTTTATATTATTAATGAAGACGTATATACAGTACATTGTGCGTCCTCGATTATTTTGCTTGTACAAGTTTCTGGAGACACCTGGCAAGAAAAAGAGAAGTGATAAACAAAGTAGGGATAAATAATCACACATGACTGGCAAAAAAAAAAAAGCAAAAAAAAAAAAAAAAAAAAAAAAACACACACCTACACAACACACATACACAAATCCATAAATATACGACATTTCGCCCCAGAATAACTAAGATAA
>JABUQX010043645.1:0-7500 GCA_015478945.1 Trachelipus rathkii | reverse complement strand
TCATATGATATTATAATGCATCCTGGGAACATTCTCTAATAGGACTTTTAATCTGCCGATTATCTTGATACAGCACTATGGTCTTTTCACTTATTTCTCCATAAAAGACTATATGATTTACTTCATACTATCATTGTACGATGGAAAGTATAAAAATGTGGCTTATTTTTTTCTTCATTTTCCTTCATTAAAATGTTAACACACACACACACCTCACACACCTACACACACCAGGTACACACACACACACACACACGACAGCAACAGCACACCACACACCACATACACAACGGTTTTGCTTAAGAGAAATAAAGATTGCAAGTGTTTCATCCACTACCCACAGATACCATGGCTACTAGCTGTAAGTGATGCTCTGACATATAATTATGATGTTCAAATTTCCTCGAGGCAGATTTTATGAGAGTTTTCAGATAGCTTTAAAACCCATCCAAACAGATATAATTTTTTTTTGTGTTTTTTTTTTTGATTTTTTTTTTTGCGGATTTTATTCATTTAAAACTTAGAATGTTTAAATGAATCGCCAAGGCTTGGTTTTAAGATGAAGCGCCCCGGGCATAGCTAAGTCTACTACCACAATTTTGTCTGCACCCCACCGCACCGGCACCTGACGCTGAAATTGCCTATGCCTTCACGTAGTTGCACCCAATGTGGGTACACCAACTAACCACACGCTGCCACAGGCATGTCCGGTCGGTACAGCCCATGCACACAGCATAAAACCATTAGTAAGTTTAGCGATATTTCTGGATAGGATGGATGTTAGTTTAGGTGGACCTAAAAAAAATGAGTATGTTGTTAATTGAGGAACAATTTGTTTAATCGCAAATATAATAAATAAACCGCTCATGAAACCTTAACTGTTACTCCCAACGATTTTATCAAACCCTTGTATAGAAGAATCTCTCTGATGGATCACATAATATGTAAAGAATTGATGGTGTCTCGTGATTGCTGTGTGCGTGTAGTTGTGTGTGTGTGTGGTGGTGTTGCGTGTGTGTGTGTGTGTGGTGTGTGTCGTGTGGTGTGGTGTGTGGTGTGTTTGGAAATGCCCATATAATAAACGGACAAATGTGACATCTTTTTCCTTGTGCCTTCATATATACTATTATATATAGTATATATTATTATAATATATGATATATATTATATATATATATATATACTATATATATATATGATATATATATATATATCTATATATATATATATATATTTATTTATATATATAGATCTATATATATATATATAAATAATATAAACTATATATATATACTATATATATAATATATATAATGATATATATATATTTTTATATATTCGACTATTGAATACAGTTCAAATTTTTATTGTTCGCAAAAAATATTTGTGAGTTATTCTCTGTGTGGATCAAACATTAGGATATAAACTATTACTCGTTACTAAATTTGTCAGGACACCATTATAATATATATCTATTAAATATCCTAGAATGTATTAAAGTACTATATAATATGTATATATATATATTATATGATATATATATATATATTAATATATTAATTATATATATATGTATATATATAATATATATATCATATATGATATATATATATATATAATTTATATATATATATATATATTATTTTCAAAATCAAAAAGTATTTCATATTAACGGAGTTCTTTCCTTAAAAGTAATAAGGAAAAAAGAATAAAAAAAAACTTCATACCGTTGCAGTGTCTCAGATTACACAAGTCTTAAAAAATAGAAAATGAAAAATGAAAATGTTTAATAAAATATTTTCTCTTATATACAGGGCAGTAAGAAAACACATATAACACTAAAAAAAACACGCTACTATAAACACCACACAACACCCACACGGTCGCACAACACACACTACACAACACACACACACACACTATATATATATATAACGATATATATATATATCATATTATTATAGTTATATATATATATATAAATATATAGTTTTATATGGTATAATATATATCATTCGCTGTGATCATGCTAGGTGCTACAGAGTCAAATAAAACATAATCATTAAGAAACTGCACTAGAGCTTTTCCTTTTGTTTCCAATTTCGTGCCTATTTTTCCTTACCTTTTAAGGCAGAAAAGAAAGACACAATTGTCATTAAGCAACTCTTCTAATTCGTGGTCTTCAAATACATTGAAGAGGAGGAGATTACTTCAAAGAAATGTTTGCCATTATGAGTTATTCCCATAAAAAAAACTTTTTGTCTCAAATTTCAAGTCATTAAAAGCTCTACTCTTATGGCTGCAACCAAAAATCAAACTTAATCCTAAAACCCTCTCTATCTTACGAACATCAGAAACCCAAGATTACATAAATATTATTTATTTGACCCGTCTTATTTGTTCGCAGTCAAAATACAAATTGTAATACTTGTCTTTCTTACAGAAAGAGTAACCAAATATGATCTTAATGGAGAAGGTCTTTGAAAACATACTTTAATGAACGCATTTCCAAAAGTAATTCGACTCCACTTCTCCCTCTCCTCGTTTGAATAATCCCTTATTTTACGATGCACTCAAGTACCCTTTATAAGTCAAATGTTCTCATACAAAAGTTCTTACTATGGAAACGATGTCGTTAATGTATTGAAATTCTTGTAATAGAAATTTTTAAGACTTTGGTATTAAAAGTTCAAAGGCGGCAACTCATGTCGCAAAGTTTTATTTGTTCACCTTTCACCAAATCTAGACTTGCCTTTTCCTACGAACAGATCTATCTGTCCGTTTCTCTGTATTTCACTCTCTGATATATATATATATATATATATTATATATATATTATTATATATATATATATATATATATATGGATATATATATTATATCATATATATATATATATATATTATATATATATAATATATATATATATATTTATTAATTATTACTACCTAGCCTAGTTAATCTGAGGTAATTGGTCAGGGAAGTATTTGTATGGCTTTTGACCAAGTGAAGGTGCAGAATATTTAGGCCCAATTAGCAAGCCCTGCTTACGCCGACGTAGTCGGAATGCTTGGCGCGAGCGGGTAAGGCGTTGGTTCGCATCCTAGTACGCGGCTTTTCCAATGGCGAGATGCATGAGAAGAGTGATTTGTTTGTGAATAGACTGTTCTGTTGTATGTTGGCTATGGTTGTAATGTGTGTATATTGAGATATAGTGTATGTACACTAATGCCGATAAACTGCAGTACGTAAACTATTGCCAGAAAATCTCCTACTACGACAAATTTTTAGTGTCCGGTGTCAGTGGCCGAACTAGAACTCGACCCCATACTGAGAGGGAATCCATGTCTTAAGGTTGAGCAAAACGCCTCGCCTCGTAAGCCCACGACCAAACGTGAACTACATACTATATATAGATATATATATATATATAATATATTAGGTGTCTATTAGTATAGTATTATATATATAGTAGATATCTATATGATATATAATGTAAAGGTGGGAGTAGAGATGTGTAGTGTGAGTATGTATATATATTTATAGTATGAGTGGTATAGGAGTGGATGTAGGTATATAATATATGATTATATAATAATATATAGTATATATACTATAATAGATTATTATCTACACGTTGGGTATAGGTAATATATATATAATATTATATATATAGTATATATAGGTATAATTATATATATTATTATAATATCATATCAGGCTTGGGTCAAGTATCATTTTTGTCATTAGTTAAGTACTTTAGACAGTTGTTCCAAGTACAAGTACAAAGGACTCAAAAATTGAGTTTCAAGTAAAGTACAAATACAAGACTTTGTAGCAGTTGTACAGAGTACACTTTATGAAAACTTGCAATTATAATAATCATATATAATATATATTATATATATTATTATATATATATATTATATATATATATATAGATATTATATATATATATTAATATTGTATTAGATATAATATATATATTATCATCTCCCACCTTCTCTGCCGCCGAAGACTAGGGCGTAAGTGACTTAACATTGCACGGAAACAGAAAAGTAGTAGAAGAATATGAAGCAAGTCGAAAAGAAAGCCCCAGCCTTACCACCCCCTTATATTCTTTAGTCAGAACTCATCGCCGAAAAAAAGAAATCCACGCTAGAGTTTCACCTGAACACGATGGACCCTCACACAATGATTCTGTCATGTGGGGGTTCATCCCTTGGCCCGAGATGGGCTACAACCATACCCTCACAATCCCCGTCATTCACTTACTGTATGCACCTTTCTATCTCTCTCTGCCAGAACTTTACGATTTCTCTCCTCTTGGCTTCCTACAGGTCAATGCACTTGTTTCTTCCGGTCCCCAGCTAGTCGAATTCCCTATTGCAAACGTCACCACGAGTACATCCGTTTAAGCCAGCGACTATCATCCATCCCTTTTCCACATGACCAAAACCATTCTCAAAAGTACTTCATTTAATTCTTCTCATTTACCACCTTTCCTTTCTATCACCACATCAACGTCTAATACGTTCCATTTCGCTCATTATATCAATTCTTCTCACACCTAACACTCCCCTAAGATGTCCATCCTAGAACACCATTACTTTAGATCTACACTCTTATTCCAGACCATAGTCCTCACTACATTACATTAACACAGGGGTGAGGCAACATACCCTCAGTAAGACCCTAGCGCACTCAAGACTTAGTCCACTTGATATTCCACAAGATTAATTGGTAACCACACCGTCCTTGCGATTTCACAACCAGTTTCTACAAACAATCTGCATGCACCCGTTCCCTATATTCATCCAAGTATACTATCCCTAAATATTTAGAACTCAGACACTTTTTCTAGCTGGGCGTGGGCACTGAGTCTGTACATAATGTTACACCGAGGATTCCTCACTCAACAACATACCTACTTATATCCTGACGTATTACTTTCAAACCCCCTTTAGCACACGGGCCTGGACGCATAAGGTATCTCTACCAATCCTCTCAAAGCTCTCTTCAGATTTTCCAACTACAAACTGAATCATCCGTTAGGTAGGGAATCCCTCCACTCTCTTTCTCTCTCCATCATTCTAACCCTCCCTGCCCAACTTCCACCTCTAATTCGTATCAGTGACGGATAGCTCAAATTGAATAACCGGGGTGGAAGTCACACATCCCAGAATTACTCCGCTATTATATAAAACCAATCACTTGGACTCTATTGATCTGTGATCACACTCTTCCACTATCGTCAAAAACTGACTTTCGATTCCATTGGGAGTCTACCTGAGCAACACCTTGATATCCACTAACACACGTGCCATGGAGAGCTTCGCTTATTATCCTATGATAGCGCCTGTTGCAAAATCTTAAAACCTAATAAACAATCTTTATTCGTCTCCTCCCTCATGTTCTCCCAATCATTTTTTCAAATGTAAGATTTGGATCCACAGATCCTTACCACTTCTAAACGCTACGTTGTTCTCACGCAAATATCGAGTCCTTCGGTCTACTCGAAGAAGCGCACCCGCCCCCCACACTGATTTACCTATGAATACCAGCATATATCTCTCACTACAACGCACTTCAATAAGACTTAATTCCCTTAGAGTACCTAAGTTACTTATCCCTTACCCTTATTATGATAGTACGTATTTATTGCTCGTCCTCCATATATCCCGCGAATACTTACCTTCCATAACGACCTTCTGTTACACCAGCTTTCCAATCGCAAAGCAAGTCGACCCAGCCTCAGGGTATTATATATATATATATATATAATTTATATATTATACTTTATATATATATATAGATATATATAGTATAGATATATATAATTATTAATAATTATATTCTTAATATATATTATTATATTAAATTATATATAATATAATAAATGGGAAAACGATTTAGTCGATAATTCGTACTTGTCAGATTTGTAGTGCAGAGAGGTGTACCCCCGATTATTTAACAACTAAATTCACAGGGATTACTCTAAATTAAGTAACCTAATACTGAATGAAAGAATAATAAAACGAAAAATCGTCAGCTCTCTTTAGAAAAAAAAAGTTTCAGCCTCCAAAATTTGTTAAAAATCCCGTAGGAATTGTTTATAATTAGGTATATATATAATATAATATAAAGATTATATATATATATATATATATATACTATTATTAGGTATTATTATTAATATATATTTACTTAATATACTATTTATATATATATATATTATAGTTAGATATAGTATATATATATATCTATAATATATTAGTTGAATAGGTTTATTCAATGAATAAGTTATCATAGAAATTTTTTTAGAATATCAGGATTAAAATGTGACATTCGCTTATAATCCAAGTTAAAAAATAGAAGCAGAATGAATGCGCCTTACAACGAAAAAAAAAAATAAGCTTCTCAAAGTTTAAAATTTTCCAAAAGGCTAGCACTATAAAATTATATAAGTTGTTATTTTTAATAAGGCCTCGTGCTCGTTTTAGGCCATCCTAGTTCAGCTAGGATAAGATTTGTTAAAGAATACAGATTCTCTGTGTATAACCTAACAAGAAACTTATTAATAACCTGAACTAAGACCTGAAATAAGGACCGTAACTGGAAAGATCAAAAATGAAAACTCTATGGGAGTTTTAACAACAATGAGAGGCGGTAAACGTATTTTCCTAAAGAGAGCGACACTTTTCGTACTTTTAATTCTTCATTATATTATTTTTAGAGCTTTCCGAACTTTTTAAAAATCTGGAGTGACACCCCTCTGCGCTACCATTACCCTTGGAAATTATTTAGAATCCAAATATATGAAATTTATTTCAAACATACCTTATGTTAGAAAAAATGAATAAAAAAAGGAAAAATTTATAAATTAAATACCACAGCATTATTATTATATGTCCAAACAGTTATATGATAATAGTAGTATTAATGAAATATTATTCAAAACAATAATAATAATAAAGTGAAAATTCATTAAAAAACGTCAATTTAAGTGAACCCCACTAAGATAACCACCATATAATACAAACATTGCTCTTTATCGAACTTCTTAATGAAATACTTTACCAATGGATATAAACATCCCATTATATATTTTGAGCGAACATAGTAAAGATAAACTTTTAACACCATCCTTTGTAACTACACTACCTAGATGTTTAAAAATATCTGCGCTCTTCACCACTTTGTCTCCAATACCAACAATGGATTCCTGCTGTGCCTCTCTGCTGACAGTTAGATTTTTTGTATTTTCAACGCTCATTTTCATACCTGGCCATCAGACATTCGTTTCATCTTCTTATGTCCTCCTCCATTTCCTCTCTTTCCGTACTCCACTCTGCAATATCCTCAGCATAGGCCATATCCTGTTTTATAACCCTCCTCTATTATCCTTGAAATCGGCAATAACCACGTCCATAAATGCTATAAATAGCAACGGAGATAAAACGCTGCCCTGTTTAACTTCACGTTAAACCATCTTTCTGGC
>JABUQX010043644.1:15000-22500 GCA_015478945.1 Trachelipus rathkii | reverse complement strand
CATAGTTTTGAGTGAAACGTGGCTCACGATTGACTCCAACATTGACTTTACCATACCTGACTACTTGTCTTATCATATTTATAGAGATAATTACTGAGGTGACATTTCTATATACTAAAGAAATAACCTGCAATGTAATTTACACGAAAACTTGGGTATTGTTAATGATAGGTATTGAATTGACTGTGGACAGGGATTCAAATTTGATAGATGGAATTTATAAAAGAATTGGAAGTCTTGTTGATTTTAATGAATGCTTCTTCCATTTATTTCTTGATAAATTAAACTTTTGCAATAAAATTATACTGTGTGGAGACTTCAATGTGGAATTGGTAACTGACAATAAATATCATGCCGCTAGGGAATTTGAAACTATATTTCTCTCCAAAAATCTTCATCAGCTTATTTCAGTTCCCACTCGTTCTGCAGCAGAGTCCAGTACATTACTGGATCACATATGGACTAATGTACCTTATAATTCCCAGAATTTTGCTTTGAAGCGCTCACTGTCTGATTATTATCCAACATCGTGCTCTGTGACAGATCCGACTAAAGAAAGTCCCTATAAAACATAAAAGATTAGGAGTATTACAGAACGAGCAGTTAATACTTTAAAGAGAGAAGTAGTATCCTTGATTGATCGTGTTTTAGAGGGCTTAAATATTGGAAACATTGACGAAGTGTTTGCGGGATTTGTGATGCGGTTGGAGGATTTGGTGGCTGAGGTCTTCCCCATTGTTGACAAAAAGATCAACCAAAGATCGTTTGAAAGTCCGTGGATTACCCGTAAGTTGCTATTGTGCGTTAGAAAAAAACATAAACTTTTTAAGCTTCATAAAATGGGATTAATATTCTTTGACTACTTCAAACTATTCAGAAATCTACTTACTTCTGCATTGAGACTTTCAAGGGAGCTATATTATCAGAGGAAGATTGATGATTCAAAGAACGATCACGCTAAAATGTGGAGAGTTATCAATGGTATTTTGGGGAATGAAAGGAAGTCGGAAATTGATTGTATAATTAAAGATGAGGAAATTTTTTTAATAAGGCTGATATTGCAGAATCTTTTAACGATTATTTAAGCTTGAGAACTGCAATCCCTAACATACCAAATACATTCATAAATAATATATATTCTCCACAAAACTCGTTCGCATTTATACCTTGTTCTCCGACTGAGATTGAGGAAATTATAGATAAATTAAAAGATAAAAACTTCCATACCTCCACTCTTCCTGCTAGTTTCTGGTGAACAGGGGGAAATTCTCTCTGTACTTTTTAACAGATGCATATCAAATGGAATATTCCCTGATTTTTTAAAGATAGCGCGAGTGGTGCCACTTCACAAATCTGGAGGTCGTGATACACTCGGAAACTTCAGACCTATTTCAATCCTTTCAACAATAACTAAGGTATTTGAGAAGCTTATATATAACAGGCTTGCATTTTACTTTATTAGAGATTCTTTCATTTGTTCTCAACAGTTCGGATTTGTGAAGAGAAAAGGAATTCAAGATGAGTTTTGTCACATTTTCATGATGCCAGTGAGAGCTTGTCTCGGAAGGAACACACTGTTTCAGTCTTTCTGGATTATTCCAAAGCATTCGACACAATTGACACAAATACACTTATTGTCAAATTAGAAAGATATGGTATTAGGTAAGGGGTCTGCATTGTCTTGACTTTATTAGGTCTTACTTCAATAACAGGAGACAATATGTCCAAATGAATGGTCTGCAATTGGGTCACAGAGAGTGATGGAGGATGGTGTGCTCCAGGGATCGTGCGTCGGACCTTTATTTTTCAGAATGTATATTAATGATCTGGTGAGAACTATTTCCAATGTAAAACTGTCATTATACGCAGATAACAGTTATTTATTTTTCGGGCAGAGATTTGGATTATATTGGGAATGATATCAAGAACGAGCTACAAAAAAATTTCATATGGACCTGCGCTAACAAACTGCCTTTGAATTTTGTTAAAACTAAAGGTATGATCTTTTCACTCTCTCCTAATGTAAGAACTAGCCTTTATTTAAATGGTACTGAAATAGATATTGTAAAATCTATCAAATATCTAGGCATAATTTTACAACATAATTTAAAATTTGATGGAAATATATCACTACTGGGTAAGAAAATTAGTAGCAACAATGGTATTCTATTTGTTCTGAGAAATTTAGTTTCATCCAAGGTTTTGACTACTCTGTACTATTCCTTTATTTATCCATTCCTGAACCTACACTTGTTGGCTTGGGGTGGATCAAATGATAGTGCTTTGAGACCAATTATTGTTGCACAGAATAACGTGTTCTGAAATATTAGCTCCAATGATATTGCTCATAGAGACGAAATGTTTGCTGAGCAAGGTATCATGCCTCTTCGTCATTTGTACAAGTTTAAGCTTGGCCTCTTCATGCATTCTAATTTGCTGAATGAAGGCGCACTATTTTATAATTATTTGGACAGCCTAAATTGGCCACACAATTATAATACTCGAAATTTGAACCTTTTGAGGCATCCGTTCTCGAGGATTATGGTTAATCAAAATTTTTGTATTAATAAAGGCATTTTGTTGTGGGACTCTTTGCCACGTCATCTTAGAGAAAATACAAATCCTGTTAGCTTTAAGAAATTGCTACGGGAATTTAGTGGCTTCTAAAATGGCTTTGATTATGACAGGGATTATTATTTATTATGTCTTAATTACTCTCCTATGTGAGGCATATTCTATTGTAACTTTTTGTATTTGTTGTCAATTGAATTGTAAAGCTTTGCTTTTATGCTCTAACTTAATAAATGGTAAATGATAAAAAATGTTATTATTATTATTATTATTATTATTATTATTATTATTATTATTATTATTATTATTATTATTATTATTATTATTATTATTATTATTATTATTATTATTATTATTATTATTATTATTATTAGTAGTAGTAGTAGTAGTAGTAGTAGTAGTAGTAGTAGTAGTAGTAGTGTAGTTTAATTATTATTATAATTATTATTATTATTATTATTATTAGTAGTAGTAGTAGTAGTAGTTTAATTTTTTAATTATTATTATTATTATTATTATTATTATTATTATTATTATTATTATTTTTATTATTATTATTATTATTATTATCATTATTATTATTATTATTATTATTATTATTATTATTATTAGTGTGTGTGTGTATTATTATTATTATTATTAGTAGTAGTAGTAGTAGTAGTAGTAGTAGTAGTAGTAGTAGTAGTAGTAGTAGTAGTAGTAGTAGTAGTTGTAGCATTATTATTATTATTATTATTATTATTATTATTATTATTATTATTATTATTATTATTATTATTATTATTATTATTATTATTATTATTATTATTATTATTATTATTATTATTATTATTATTATTATTATTTTATTATTATTATTATTATTATTATTATTATTATTATTATTATTATTATTATTATTATTATTATTATTATTATTATTATTTGGTTAAATTAGTTTATTTTATGTTACGTTAGAACAGGATCTCTTACGTTAAGTTAGGTTAGATTGTATATGTTAATGAATTTGCATGTATGTGAATTGTATATATATATATATATATATATATATATATATATATATATATATATATATATATATATATTTTTTTTTATATCTACATGTATGTGAATATGTATATACTTATATATATATAGGTAAATTGTACCTTCGATTAATTGCTTACGTTGTCGGTAAATTGTTTTCGATTTCCCGTCGGTATATATATATATATATATATATATATATATATATATATATATATATTTATATATATATATATATGTTATATATATATATATATATATATATATATATATATATATATATATATATATATATATATATATATATATATATATATATATATATATATATATATATATATATAATATTTACTCATACATTTTTATTTAGTCATTTGGTAGTTATTAATTTAGTTATTAATTTAGATTGATTAACTCTTTCATCATGAAGAAAAAAGTTAATGGCAAACTTGTGATTTCTTGAAAAGAAATTAATTCCTTTTCTTGTTATGTGAGTTTTTATTTCTCGTAATGAATCTTTTCTTGCTCACAGCTTCATATACGAAGCCTTTCATTAAGAACTATTTCATAGTCTTTCATAGGTTCTAATTCATCCATAATTTTATCTGTCACTTGCAAACTTTATGTTATAATGGTAAGTCACACTTTTCCAATGAACATTTCAATTAGTGTCCTGACACTTTTTCTTAATGTCTTGACACTTTTTTATTAGTGTCTTGACACTTTTTATCATTACTTTATTATTTTATGTCTACTTTTTCAATATTTCTCTTCAGGGTATATTTTTTCTTCTATTATATATTAATTCTTTGGTTTTCTCTCTTTTTCTTTTTAAATTATTTATTTATTGGTTTGCCATTTTCTTCAATAGAAATTTGCAAAAAAAAAATAATAATAAATAAATAAATATATTTTCTTAATTTAAATGTTTGATATTTAAGTTTCTGAATTTTTTTTAGAAACCTAAATTTTTAATTTATTTTTTATAAAGCCCACCCTTCACAGACATTGCCCTAGTTTAGAGTAGATCTCCAAGGAAGATGTTTCTATAGGATCCACACCAGATGTCACCAGTGTATGAAGGATTTTTTTTTCTGGAGGGAGTGGGAGGGAGGGGGTTGAATTTTCCAGCGTGCCGGCATCCTGTTTTATGCTCATTTTTCACAGTTTCATTTGAAAATTTGATTTTATAAAAATTTCGGGGGATTGTAGCCCCTAACCCCCCCTCCCTTACCTGGAAGGGATCGAATCCAGAAATTTCATTACGAAAACCGATCGATACTTTTTCAAATTATCTTTTGCTTTATCATTTATTTGTAATTATTTTAAATTCTCGCAACTTACTATGATTGGTCGATGAATCTGTGCTATCAATACTATTCGTTGAGGAGCGGTGCGGTGCGGTGCGGTGCGGTGCGGTGCGGTGCGGTGCGGTGCAGTACGGATATCGGTACCCATTGCAATATGGAAGTGCGATGCGAAAAAAATTGCAATCTCACCGAGAAATAAATATTGCCTATTAAATCTCGAAAGCGATTGAAAAGGTCATTAGGCAGCCATATTAAGCCTTTGCCATTATAATTGCCGCTGTTCACGGGAAATTTTCAAATTAAAAAAAAAAAAAAGAAAAGAAAAATACCTCTTCATAATCGCTATTTATTTTTATTATCTCCTTTTGCTGAAGAACTTATCGCTTTTCTACTCGTTATTAATTATGGAAAAGGAAAGAAAAATTATGGATAAACTTTGGAAATTAAAACTAAAAATTTAAGAGATTTTCCCTTCATATTTTTTTGCTTTTTGGAGTTTGGTAATATTTTTTTTATTTATTCGAGAATAAATCAATAAGAAGCTTTTCTTTTTAACCATAAATTACGGAAGTTATCATTTTTTTTAGACCTTTATGGTTAAAACTACATGTGCAAATTTGTGTTGTAAATATGTAAATCACACACACACATACACACACACACACACACACACACACATATATATATATATATATATATATATATATATATATATATATATATATGTATATATGTGATATATATATATATATATATATATTTATATATATAATGATATATATAAATATATATATATATATATATATGATATATATATATATATATATATATATATATATATATATATATATATATATATATATATATATATATAATATCATATATATATATATATAATATATATATATATATATATATATATATAATAATATATATATATATTACTTTAAAAATGAGGTAGAAGGTATGAAATTATTTTGAATATTTATTGACATAAACTCTCCTAAAAGTAAAGGTTTATATATAAATAGTACAAATGAACTGTGGCTATTATAATATAATATCTCTGGATTATAATGGTCACTGACTTTTTGTTACTAAATAGTGCAAAGAAAGTGCCCATTCTCACATAGATTTATATGGTGTAATGCTAAATTTCAGCAGTTTAACAGAGATTGGTAAGCGTAGCTGAAAGTCTTAAAATTAAGGAAACAAAGTCCCTAGATTCACCCTTTCAAGAGGGGCTACATGTGTGGAAAAATACGAAAGTGGAACTCTGGGGAGCCTCCATCAAAAATTTAAAGTTCCTCTACATAGAGCATGGAATTGGAAAATATATATATATATATATATATATATATATATATATATATATATATATATATATATATATATATATATATATATATATATATATATACGTGATAAAAAATATTTATATAGATATTTTACACTTACGATATATATATATATATATATATATATATATATATATATATATATATATATATATTAATGGTCGATTACGGGTATCTATAAGCATTTCCATATCTTAAGGACACTACGTCATCGTATATAGTAGTGTACGGGATCGGAATTTTGAATTTCTGATTAATGTATTGGCTTCGGCTGTCCGCGGTCACTATTTACAATAGTGGCAAACCCAGATCCACACGCTGGGACGCGCCTGGTAGCGGTGAAGTCAGTACCCGCCGCAGGTTTTTTTTTATTTATTTTTATTTAATGAAAATAAAAGATGTGATATTACTATTATAATTACTAACCCCGCAAGCATAATTTGTGCTTTACAATTTGGGATATAAAAGCGGCTTTACTTAAATTTTAAAGAAGACCATATATCGTTAACGTTTATAATATTTCTTTTAATAAGATTCGTTTTAGTTTATTAATAATAACATTCCTTATTTTCTTTTAGTTAGTCTCCTTCATCGCGCAGTTGCTGTCTTCGCTGCCGCTTGACTGCGGTAATATGTCGAGCTCAGCAGCCAATTGATATTCATGTCCTGTGTCTTTGTGTTTGTTTTTGAACTCCCTGTGCTCCTTGAGGACTGAGAAAGTGCTATAGCCCACTGAGCGAACATTGTAATTTAACCAGATGAGCATCTCTGCATTCTGTGGCAGCAATCGAGAGCGCGTGTCAGTAATCACGCGTTTACCAACTTTGAATTGTCGTTCAGATGATAAGATACTCAGTGGTTCCGAGAGGAAACGTTGAGCAACGCTAACCAGATTCGAAAAAATCTTCCTTTTCGTCTTCCAATAATTCAGTGGGTTTTCTGTTGGTAACTGAATATTATCAGCCACATATGCTTTGAGTCCCTTTTTGGCAAATTCTTCTGGTGAATTACAGCTAGCGACTAATATATCGGTTTGTTAGAATGGACTATTATTATTGCCATTACAATAAGCTCCATTGACTCGGCCCTGCAATCAACTAACGCTGTGAACATTGAAGGACCAGGGCTGGGTTGATCACTCTGATCGGTTGTTGCAATTTTGGGCTGTCCATTTGCATCGTTTTGACACTCCTGAACAAACAAGTGCTTTTAATTTCGAAACTATACATGTCCGT
>JABUQX010043644.1:0-7500 GCA_015478945.1 Trachelipus rathkii | reverse complement strand
AGTTTTTCAGTAATTATCCAATATATTATCCATCTTTTTTAGATATCATTTATAAGCTTACCTTTTAGAAGATATAAGTTGTCGAAGGTAAGTGCATTTGTTCAATAATCTGTTCAAGGGTGGAAATATTGACCAATATTTGTTACAGATTCTTGCAGAAACCCAAATGAAAATTGCAATCAATTCCTATCCTCCTCCTCCTCCACCTACTCCTGATTCATCTTTAAAAGTGAAGGACATCAATATGTCATTTATTCATGAATCGAATACACAAGGTATGTTTATACCCAACTTGTAAAATATATTAAAAGCGTGGTATTACAGACATCTTGTCTCTCACTAATATTGTTAATTGTTATACATAAATCTCTTAAGTGTTTATCCCATTGAAATTGGATATTGTACACAATTAATAAATTGTATTTGTACATTAGTTCAAATTACGGCTCAAGATGTTCCTCAAACCAGCAGTTGCATATCTCAATCACCCATTCCTAAAAGACTCCTCACAAAATGAACTACAGTCTACAAGTGCTCAGATATAAAGAGAACAAGTCACTCTGCATTTCAGTCAAAATCTCAAATCAAAGGTAATTCCACATGTGC
Organism: Trachelipus rathkii; assembly: GCA_015478945.1. Lineage (NCBI taxonomy): Eukaryota > Metazoa > Arthropoda > Malacostraca > Isopoda > Trachelipodidae > Trachelipus > Trachelipus rathkii. Next base: position 6,894 of record JABUQX010043644.1, on the reverse strand, counting down.
ATCTTCCCTAATTGTATTGGCACAGTGTTCTTTATTGTATGACAAATTTTTTAATAATCAACTTAGCATATGTTAACTTATTTGACTACCGAAACGCTCATTTTCATGTTTTTATCTTCATTTTTTTATTTCTTAAACTCGCCTTTCAAATGATAAGATGTAATTAAGTGGAGGCCTCCAGTAATTTTTATATATTTGCTAAAAAACATTAAAAATTTTTCCAAAGAATATTGTGTTTAAATTAGTATTTAATTCTTGTCCCTTTTCTATAAGCTTTTCATCAACTTAACTTTGCGGTTTCAGAATAGCAAATTGCTGTCATAAAAACGCGCACAACAATTTATCCGAACAAATCTGTGTCTCTTGATGTATGATACATCTAGCAGAACATACATAATGGAAATAGTAGAAACTCATATCAAATGAGAGCACTTTAAACACCAAATACCATTGAATTGATTCACAACTTCCAGAACTAAAACAGATGCAAAACAGTGACGAAATGTAATATTTAAAATAATCTTCCATCCAGCTTAGCGATAGCACGATTCATCACGAAATATTACTAATTCAAACACAAATATACTACCTTAAAAAAAAAAAACTGAGATATCTTATTTCTAAATTCTTTCCTCCATTAGCATAATCCTACATAGAATGACATCATGGCAATACCTCTATAATGGATATATAAAATACTACTACTACTATTACTAATATATAAAATTACTATATATATATTATATATATATATTATATATACATATATTATATATATAATATAATATTATTTAAATATTTTTAATTTTTTTAGTTATATTTAAATATAGATATATATATATATAACTTATTATTTATTTATTTATTCGTATTTTATTCTTCTTCTTGTTGTCGTCTTCATATCCTTATTAGCCCCAGCCAAGTGGTCAAGGATGCTGGTATTGCACTGGACAAACAAAAGGCTATATGAGAAGATTTAATTACAAAAATGTCGGAAAGAAAAAGTTTGTGTTAAAAAAGTGTAAAATGGAGAGTAGTGGAGGGTGCCCTACCTATAGTATATGCGGATGATTTGGTTTTGTGTGAGTAATCTGAAGAAGAGTTTGAGAGGATTGTAGAGAGATTTGGCAGGGTGTGTTAAAGGAGGGTTTGAAAGTAAAACGTAGATAAAGAGTAAGGTTATGGTGTGAGTGAGGACAGTCTCAGTGTGAAGTTATGTTAGATGGTGAGACACTGGACAAGTGTCTGAGTTTAAAATTTTGGCGTATGTGTTGGATGAGAAGGGGACGTAAACGGATGATGCAGAGTGTTAGATAGAGAAAGTTGGTGATAATGGCAGGAAGGTTAGTCTGTTGCAATTAAATTCGGTGCTTGAATTGTAAATATGACCCTTATCCAGTCTGGAGTGCGCCTAGGGTCTTGCACTTAGTGAGGGTATGTATGTTTACTGTGTATTGTATAGTAGTTGATACAGAGGGGCGGTAAGGCTGGGCTGTTCTTTTCGACTTTTGTCATAGTCCTCTCTTGCCTTTTCTTCTTCTGATGCATGTAATCACTTACGTCCCATATCTTGGGGAGATAAAAAAATAGTGTGATGATGAAGAAGAAGAGATATGAATAATCATAACTCTAACCAGACTACATCATACTAGCCTAGCTACCGCTACCACGTAGATGTAACTATCACTATACAAAACCATAACGCTTATATATATACCCAACATACCTAATATACCAACTAAATAACCCTACTAGTACAATAAATAATACATACTAAGAGATATATATAATTATCTTAGAGCTAAGGTGCCGACACCTTCCCCTATATATATATTATAATATCTATATCTATATATATATATTATATATATACATATATATGATTATATATTATTATATATATAATAGTGCTGTTACATAAGAATCGAGACCCAAACCCCTTTTAGTTACATAAAAAAGAACCACCCCGTATCAGGCTATATGAGGTCTAACAAAAAAATTTGGAGGTCCAATTATCCGATTGATATTCAATGATGGAAAAAACGTGTTATAAATGCGTTTGTGAAATCGATTTTTTGATTTTTGGAAAATTTTTTAAAATTTTTCAAATTACATAATTTTGGACCATTTTGGTTGCAGATGTTTTTGGGGTTTTCCATCGTAGCCTGTATTATAGAACTAGAACATAATTCACCATATGCTATTTAAATTAGTAATTTAGTCCCATCCTGTGATCTCATCATCAATCAAAATTTGTGAAATTTTATGCAGCCCATCAACACACAGGGACCGTCGAACTGGGGTGTTAAAAAAAAGACCACTGTTACATAAAAAAGACCACTTTCAAATTTTTTGAAAATTTGCAGGCATGTGCTCTACAACTCCTGTCAACATGCTGTAAGGTTGTTTTTTTTCATTATGTTAGTGTGGGATGAAAAAAAAAAAGATGACAAAAAAAAGACCAGTTACATAAAAAAAGACCACCCAATTTTCTTACTTTTTACTTATATATAATATTAATTATATATAAATTATATATATATTATATATATATATATAGTAAGTGATATCATAACACTTATATCCTATATATATATATATTAGTATACTTATATATATATACGTATCTATATATACATATATATATAGGAACTTATTCTTTACCTAAGCAAAAAAAATGGGTAGGGCGGGGTGACTGGGCCCACCTTTTTTAGAAGGAGGGATGATTCAGTCCACTCTAAATATTGACGATTTTTTTACTGACTATAGATTAATTTAAATCTGAATAAATACGTTACTTATATTAAGTAAAAATCAAAATAAAAAATGAAATTTATAGAAAAATGACGATTTCCCAAAAAAGTGTCAAATTGTCCGCCGGAGAGGGTGAATCGGCACAACACATTTTTATTCTTCTTTACGTGTAAATCATTATTGACATTTTCATATCAATGTCTAATTTTAATTGATAAACAGATTATTATAAAGTTAAAAAATTAAAATATAAATTGAATTTATACGTAAAAGAATAATTTAAACAGATGGTCCGATTCACCCGTCAATGGGTGGTCCGATTCACCCCTCCAAGTTGAGTCTGAATGAGCTTTATTTAAACTTTAATAAAACGATTATTATTAGAATTACATTTGATTATTTTTTTTATTTTTTTGTGTGCTTGATTTCTACGTATAGCGCCTTGATTTTCAAAAAAAAAAATAAAAAAAAATCCTAAAAACTACAATTAGGGGAAAGTCGGAGACGAAGTTATAACTAAAGTGGCCAGTCACCGTTCCCGACGGTTATATATATTCCTTCTTTCCTAGCATTAACCACCTTATAATTAAATTTATAAGGTTAAAAATTAAGATGGACCAATGACCCTTAGTAACATGTGAGAAGTTTCAGTATCGGACAGAAATGGTCAGAGTTTCGTAGCAGGCGTTGCAGGTCGCGAAAACACACTGTTTTGGCGGCCTGTAATACTGCGAGTGAAACATCTGGACAATCTGATAATCTGTTCCTCACAGGCGACAGGGATCTTTCAACGATCGCATGCAGGACTCGCGGACTCAGAAATCAATTATTTCAATGGCTTCTTATGATACATTACATGAAAAAGAAGAAGAAGAAAGGTTTTTACTCTTCGCAATTTTCTAAATAGATAGCCAAGAATTGTTGAACTCCATGTTACAAGTTAAGACCCCTCTTGAACAGAGTTGATGGAGAGAGACTATCCAAGACAAGGTCTTTGCTGTAAACTTTGACAAAACCGACCAAGTAGTTACCTTGCAGTGCAACCAAGTATTTTCCCACGATGAGGGGACGACGTTAGCACTGATATAGTTCCATTCCTCAGTTTTCTACGTGAGGACGATTCTGTGCTCTAAGAAAGTTCTGTGGTCCCAGAAAACGTCTCCCTGCTTTCCAAATATTCTTTGGGCCAATAGAGAATACTTTGGCAGCAGAAAAATCAATTAAAATTGACAACCAGACCATGCAACAAGACGCATGCTCTGGCGCAGCAATTCGAAAAAATCCAAATAGCTCATATTTTGTTAAAACCCGTATTCAAGGAGGGGGATGTATAGGGATGTAAACCATTTCAAGGGAGGGGAGGTGAACATTGTCAAACCGTATATTTCTAGGAGGGAGGCGGGTTTCTATCCGTTCACTGGCACTTCCCTTAACATTCATCAGAAGAGTTCAAGAATCTGAGGTAAAAACAATTTGTTTTTTTAAAATGTATTTATCTTTTTTTTATTTTTTTTTTTTTTGTTTTTTTTTTTTTTTTACTTAATATTAGTAATTGAGACTAACATATGTATATGTAAATAATAGATCATTTAACGCCACCGCTCGAGTTCCCGCGGCACTATAAAGGGTAGTTTTTGAAGGTGAGTCTTTCTTTTTTATGTTACATGGTCTTTTTTTATGAATTGTGGTCTTTTTTTGTTTATCCACTTTGGGATCAAATAATTTCCACAAAGTTTTCAAGCAAAACAAATAATTTTACTCGCAGCGCTATATAGCGCTAGGACTAGCCATTGGCAGGACCAATGGCATATATAAAAGTACTGATTATGCGTTATATAATTAGCTTTCCACCTCATATCGATATGTAAATAGGCAAAGAAAAAAATGGCTCTCTTTTTTATGTAACAGCACTATCTATCTAATATCATATATATATATATTATATATATATACTTATTATATATATATATATACTATATATGATATATTAATATTATATACTAATTAATATATATATATATATAGTATATATATATATATATTATAGATATATATACTTTATATATAATTATATATATATATATACGTATATATTATATATATAATTATATATTATATATTATATATTACTATTTATATATATATATGAGGGTAGATCCTTATTTTCTGAATATTGAGTGTTTTGCGGCCTGTGTGTGTGATAAGCCAGAGATGTACCCCAGTTGTAGAAGGCAATATGGATGGCGAACTCAAGAGGAGGTCGAACATTGTAGCACTTGAAACTTCCATTGGACATTACTTACTACATGTGCATATAACCTCAGATGCGGTGTAATCTTCATCGCCTTCGAGAGCGCTTATACTTCCCTCCCCCCCATATTATTATTATTATATTCATTATTGTCTTTTTTCACACTAATTGTATTTTTGACCTTTGGAGGAAGAGATTCAAAAGGTCTTGCATGCAATATTCTCAAAACTTTTGGTAGATGATGCTGCAGAGAGATATTCCTTAACAGGAAAAGTATTCAAAAACGGAATGTTAAAACAGTCATTCGAAAAGACTGAGATTTACAAATTAATTTTAGGTAAGTATTTCTAAATTCTTTAGAATGAATCTATGAAAGAGTATCGAAAATGCGTACACAGACATCCTTGAAAAAGCCATAGTTGTATTTTACTTTTTTTTTAATTCAGTCTTGAATTTTACGAATGCGTCATGTTTTTTTTTTAAATTAATTTTTCAAATTCATAAACTGCAGAAAGTCCTTAAGTTATTTCCTTGTTCTTGAAAATGCCCTAAGTTTTCTAAATAAGGTTTGCAAACCATGGTTTCCATGTATAGTCTTTTACTAAGAAGCCTTCCTTCTTACATTTTGTATTTTATGTAATCCAGTAGCAGCAGCATCTTTGCTTGTCAGTTTTGTGTTTGTGTTACTTAAACTTGCTCGAAATACAACTTCATTTTCTTACTCGAGGTTTGTACATTTTCAGAGATTTGCGTTCAAACTTTCAATACGACAAAAGAGACAGAAGTAAGGGAGGCTGTAAGTGACTGGCTCATGCATGCTAAGTTTCGAAAAGATCGCAGGTGAGTAGGGGAAGTTCTGGAGGTGCAGAAGGGACGCTATAGGTTTTCCATGAATACGTGTAAATTTATGCTCTTGTAACAATTTTTAGAGAGAATTTGTTACATCGTTTCTACACTCTTCATATACCCATACTGTATACTGACTTTTGATTAATTTCTGGGCATGTGGACCTCGAACCCATGTCAGTTGAGGTAAAAATAAATTCATTTTATAAATATAAATTAATTTTCATTTTAATGTTAGAGTTAACTTTATTTTAAATTTAAAAGTACTAATTGGAAGTAAAATTAAAACTAAGTTAACTATTTTTGACTACTGATTGTGTAACCAATTGGAACTATTGAAGTTTTTTTTTTTCAATGTTTTCAGTCAGACAATGACGAATATCCAGCCTTGGTCGCGGCCAAACACTATTTAATTATATATATATACTATATATATAGTAATTATATATATTAAGGTATATATATAATATATTATATAGCTATATATATATATATATATATATATATAAATCACTATATAAATCTTAGGGGGTTTAGGTGTGAGAAGAATTGATAAAATGAAGGAATTGAACGTGATTAGGAGCATGTTAGGTTATTGAAGAAAAGGGTAATAAAGAGAGAATAAATGAAAGATTACGTTGGGATGGTTTGGTCATGGGGAAGGATGAATGATAGTCGGTGGTTTAAGCGGATTGTATAAGTCGGTGCAGTGATGTGGAATCGACGGCGTGGAGAACGAAGAAAAAAGTGGATTTAGTCGTAAAGGAATGTCTGGACAGGAGAGAAATGTTAGTTTGGCAAGACGGCGAGAAGAAAAGTTTCACTACTTCACATTAACATAGGTAACAACATCCCTCACCATGTAAAACCCTAGCGCACGCAACACTTACTCCTTTTACATCCACCAAGTTGGTAATTATACACCAGCCATCGCTCCTTACGATCACAACTTTCTAATACCATTCTGCATCATCGTTCACCTTTTCACCCAACATAAATCCTAAATATTTAAACTCAGACAATGGTTCCAGTTGCTCACCATC
>JABUQX010043643.1:10000-30214 GCA_015478945.1 Trachelipus rathkii | reverse complement strand
GGATGGTGAGCAGCTGGGAAGCAATATGTCATGGTTTAAAAATACTTTAGGGATATATTTTGGGTGACAAAGTGAACGGATGATTGCAGAATGTATTAGAAAGTTGTGAATGGTAGGAAGGTGGCTGGTGCTATAAATGTGTGTGTGGTGTGGAGATGTAAAAAGGAGTATAAGCGTGTTGAAGTCGCTAGCGGTTTTACATGAGGAATTGTTACCTATGTTTAATGGTATAGGTGTGAAAACCTTTCTTCTCGCCTTGCCAATACTCAACATTTCTCTCCCTCCAGACTTTTTCGTTACGACTCACCCCCCCCATCCACTTTTTCTTCGTTCTCCCAGGCAGTCGATCCCAGTACACTCACTACCGACTCATACATCCGCTTAAGCCAACCGAACTATCATTCATCCTTTCCAGCTATGACCAAACCACTTCAACGTACCTTTCATTTATTTCTCTCATTGTTTATCCCTTTCTCATTTTCCACAACAGCTCCTAATTTTACGTTTCATTCCTTATTATCAATTTTTCAACACCTAACACACCTAAGATCGTGGCTACATATAATATATATATATATTATATATATATTTATATATTAATATAATATATATATACTATAATAATATATACTATATATATATATATCTATTATATATATAGTGTTAATCGCCCATGCGACCAAGGTGCTAGTTTTTAAAGGAAAACATTGAAAAAAAAAAACTTCAATAGTAAAATTGAAGATACTGTCTAGTATTCAAAAAGTTTAACTAGTTTAATATTTACGTTCCCATTTATAACTTAACCCATTCACACACATGTTGAATCTAAACATTAAAATGAAATTAACTTCCCAATAACTAAACATGAAACTTTCATTTTTACTCATAATGACATTGGCGTCAGGATTCACATGCCGAAAATTAATCAAAATTCATAGACAGATGGGTATATGAGAGGTGAAACATTAAAAAGTTTCATTCAAAAAATGTTACAACGCATAAATATGTACAGTCTATTCATGAAAACCTATAGCGTCCCCTTCTTACCCCAACTTCCCCTACTCACCTGCGATCTTTTCGAAACTTAGCATGCATGAGCCAGTCACTTACAGCCTCCCTTACTTCTGTCTCTTTTGCCGCATTGAAAGTTTGAACGCAAATCTCTGAAAATGTACAAACATCGAGTAAGAAAATGAAGTTGTATTTCGAGCAAGTTTAAGTAACACAAACACAAAACTGACAAGCAAAGATGCTGCTGCTACTGGATTACATAAAATACAAAATGTAAGAAGGAAGGCTTCTTAGTAAAAGACTATACATGGAAACCATGGTTTGCAAACCTTATTTAGAAAACTTAGGGCATTTTCAAGAACAAGGAAATAACTTAAGGACTTTCTGCAGTTTATGAATTGAAAAATTAATTTAAAAAAAAAACATGACGCATTCGTAAAATTCAAGACTGAATTAAAAAAAAAGTAAAATACAACTATGGCTTTTTCAAGGATGTCTGTGTACGCATTTTCGATACTCTTTCATAGATTCATTCTAAAGAAATTAGAAATACTTACCTAAAATTAATTTGTAAATCTCAGTCTTTTCGAATGACTGTTTTAACATTCCGTTTTTGAATGCTTTTCCTGTTAAGGAATATCTCTCTGCAGCATCATCTACCAAAAGTTTTTTGAGAATATTGCATGCAAGACCTTTTGAATCTCTTCCTCCAAAGGTCATCAGTATTTTCATCTGAAATAAAGAAATAATAATAATAATAATAATAGGGGGAGGGAAGTATAGCGCTCTCGAAGCGATGAGATTACACCGCATTGAGTATATGCAATGTAGTAGTATGTCCATGGAATTTCAGTGCTCAGTTGTTCGACTCTCTTGAGTTCGCATCCATTTTCTTCTTACACTGGGGTACATTCTCTGCTATCACACACACACCATAAAACAATATTACAGACAATAGGAATCTACCCCTCATATATATATATATATATATATATATATATTATATATATATATAAATATAATGATATATTTATTATATAATATTTGCATTATCTTTATATCAAACTTTATATATATCGTGGATATAAATATAGATCTTTTATATATATATATATATAATATTAGCTTATAACTGATATATAGTATATTAGCTCATATACTATAATATTAATATTAATATATATAATAGTATATATAATTGAATTCCTGTTACATAAAAAAGAGACCATTTTTTTTTGGCCCATAATTATTAACTATTTTATCTATCAGACTTTTTATAATCAATTTCCTGGCAATGGCTAGTCTGAGGCTATATAGCCTTAAAAATTATTTTGTTTGCTTTGAAAAAACTTGAAATTATTTTCGATCCCAAAGTGATGTAAACATAAAAGACCACAATTCATAAACAAAGACCATGTAACCATGAAAAAAATAACACAAACCACTTCAAAACTCCCTTTAAGAGTGCCCTATGTATTACTTTCGCAGTATACATATGTTTTGAAGGTCATCAGAATTACTAGATATTAAATTAATAAAAAAAAAAAAAAAAAAAATAATAAAAATAGATAACGTAAGTTTAATAAAAAAATTTCTTTACTTTAGATTTCTTGATCTCTTCTGATGGAATGTATAAGGGAATGTGCCAGTGCCGGATAACCCCCCTCCCTCCTAGAATAGGTTGACATGTTCTACTCCCCTCCTTGAATTGGTTTAAATCCCCTACACCCCCTCCTTGAATAGGTTTTAACAAATATGACTATTTGTATTTTTTTCGAAATTGCTCCCAGAGCATGCGTCTTTGTTGCATGGTCTGGTTGTCAATTTTAATTGATTTTCCTGCTGCCAAAGTATTCTCTATTGGCCCAAAGAATATGGGAAGCAGGGACAGTTTCTGGGACCACAGACTTTCTAAACACAGGTAATCGTCCATCACCCTAGAAACTGAGAGAAATGGACTATACCAGTCTAACGTCTTCCCTTCATCTGGGAAAATACTTGTGCAACCTGCAAGGTCAATTATTGTAGGTTTGTCAAAGTTTGACAGCCAAATAACCTGTCTTGGATAGTCTCTCTCCATGTCTCTCTGTTCGACCGAGGTCTTAACTGTGTAACCATGGAGCTTCAACAAACTTCTGGCTATTCATTTTCAAAAACCACTCAGTTCCGACAAACACTTCTATCTTCTTCTTTTGTCATGTATGTAGTTAATAAGTAATGCCATGAATAATTGGATTTCTGACCCCAGTCTGCAGGAATCGTGAAATCTGTCGCCTTGTGAGGAAGAAATTATCAGTGGTTTCTCATCTGCTAAATTTTGAAAGGCCGCCAAAACAGTGATGTTTTCGCGACCTGAACCTGCTAGAACTCTGACCACTTTGTCCGATAACTGAAACTGTCTCCATGTTACTAGGGCTCCATTGGGTCCATTTTTTTTTAGAAACTTGATAAAAGATATTATCTATGGTAAGGTGGTTAATGCTAGGAAAGAAGGAACGTATATATACCCGTTCGGGCGGGTGATTGGATCACTTTAGTTATAACTTCGTCTCCGACTTATCCCCTAATGCACTTTTTGGATATTTTTTTTTTTTTCTTTTTGAAATCAGAGGCCCATATAGTAGAGATCATAAGCAACAACAAAAAAAATAAAAAATAATAATGTATAATTCAAAATAATAGTTTTATCTAAATTTTAAATAAAGCTAATTCAGACTCACCTTGGATGGCGTGAATCGGACCACATTGAGAGTGAATTCGGGACCAATCTGTTTTTAAAATGTATCTTTTACGTATAACATTCAATTTATATTTTAATTTTTTACTTATGATAATATTTTTTTTAATTTAAAATTAGTAATAAAGTAATGAAAATGTCAATAATAATAAAGATAAAATAAGAGATTTTAAAAATGGTGGTTGTCCCATTCCCCTCTCCGGGACAAATTTTTGAACTTTTTTGGAGAATCGTATTTTTCATAACCAAAATTTCATGTTTTATTTAATCTTTTATTTAATATAAGTACTATGATTTACTTAAAACCAAAATTAATTTATTGTATTTAAAAATGTCGAATATTTAGACTGTGGACTGAATCACTCCTGCTAAAAAAGGTGGGCCCAGTCACCCGCCCAACGCTATATATATATAATAGCTATATATATATATATATATATATATATTAATATATTATAATATATATATAGTATATATATATTAGTTATATATAAGATATATATAATATATATTATATACTATATATATATATATATAAGTAAAAAAGTTAAAAAATTTGGTGTTCTTTTTTATGTAACTGGTCTTTTTAAAATTATGTAAGCTTTTTTTTTTTTTATTCCCACACTAATAATAATGAATAATACATAACTAATAAATTTTTTTACAAAGTCGAGATAGTGTGAAGAGCAAAACAATTTAGAAAGTGGTCTTTTTTGTATGTTAACGTGTCTTTTTTAACACCCAGTTCAGACGGTCCCTGTCGTGTTGATGGGCTGCATGAAAAAATTTACCAAGAATTTGTTGTGGGATAGACAGGATGGGACTAACATAATTTAATTACATATGGTAATAATTTCTAGATTTCTCAATACAGCTAGCGATGGAAAACCCCCCCAAAAAAACTCAACCGAAAATGGTTCAAAAATGTGAAATTTTTGAAATTTAAAAAAATTCCCAAAAATCAAAAAATCGATTTCAAACCTATTATATAACACTTTTTTTCCAATCATATTCCATCGCCGGATAGATGGCTCTCGCAAATGTGTTTTGTTCTTACGGACCTAATATCATGCTGAAATACGGGGTGCGTCTTGTTTTTATCTGTAAACTAAAAGGGTGTCTCATCTTTAGTGTAACGCACTATATATCATATATATATAGTTATATATAGTATATAGTATAGTATTATATTATATTATACTATATTTATATATATATATATATATATATATATATAATATATTTAAGTATATAATATATATAATATATTTATATATTATATGATATTATATATATATATATATATATATTAATATATATATCTATTCTTCTTCATCTACCATTTTTTCCCCAAGACTGGGAGTAAGTGAGTTACATGCATCAGAAAAGAAAAGCAGAAGAATATGACAAAAGTCGAAAAGAAAGCCCAGCCTTACCGCCCCCTCTGTACACTACTATACAATAACACAGGTAACAACATACCCTCATGCAAGACCCAAGCTCACTCAAGACTTAAGTCATTTTACATTTCACTAACGATTATTGCACCAGCTACCTTCCTGCCATACACAACTTTCCTACTACACTCTGCATATCCGTTCCCTTCCCATCCAAATTATAATATCCAAAATAATTAAACTCAGACACTTGTCCAGCTTGCTCCACCATTCTACATAAACTTACACTGAGGACATGATTCCTCACGTCACAAACCATTAACCTAGACTCCTTATCTCACTTACTTTCAACCCCTCTCTTTACAGACCCTGCCAATCTCTCTACCAATCCTCTCAAACTCTCTTCAGATTCACCACACAAAACCAAATCATCCGCATATAATAGGTAGGGCACCCTCCACTCTCCATCATTCTAACACTTTTTTTAACACTAACTTTTTCTTTCCGACAGTTTTGCCGTTTTCTTCTATTAGCTTTTTTTTCCAGTGCAATACGCTTATCCTTTGACCACTTGTCGGGCCTGCGGGCTATAGAGAATAGAAGACGAAGAAGAAAGAATAATAAATAAATAAATAAATAATAAATATATCTATATCTATATTATTATATATATATACTATATATTATTATATACGGATAATAATATTACAATCATATATAGAATATTACTAATAATAACTTTCCACTAATACATACCTATATATATTGTCGATAATCATAAAAAATTATCAATTATCTTATCAAAACATCAACAACAGTAAGAAGAACAAAAATAAAAATAATACCAGTTTTTTTTTTTAAGGAGAATTTCCTGGACAATTTTTCATTGAGTTTGATGAAATCGTCTATCCCTAGCGGAATGGAAGAAATTAAATTACATTCTTCACTTTTTTGCATCTGTTGATCTGGAAGTTGAATCAACAAAGTGTCCAATTTTGAATTGAGTTTCTCTATGCCAGTTAGTATTTCTGTTAGAACAACATCAGACACAGATTTTTGATAAATGTTCGTGCGTTTTATGACACAATTGCATTCTGAAACAAATTAAGTTATGAAAGTTATAAAAAGGGACAAGAATTAATACATAATTTAACAAATTCTTTGGAAAAAAAAATCACCAATTTTTACAAATATATAAAAAATTACTGGAGGCCTCCACTTAATCTACATCTTATCATTTGAAAGTGGATTTTAAGCCATAATAAAATAAAAAATCGAAAATGAGCGTTTCGGTAGTCAAATAAGTTAACATATGTAAGTAATGATTATTAAAAATTTTTCATACATAAAAACACTTCCAATACAATTAGGAAGATGCACATGTGAATTACCTTTGATTGGAGATTTGACTGAAATGCAAGTGATGTTCTCTTTATTACTGAGCACTTTAGACTGTAGTTTCATTTTTTGAGGAGTTTTAGGAATGGGTGATTGAGATATGCAACTGCTGGTTTGAGGAACATCTTGAGCAGTAAGTTCAACTAATTACAAATACAATTTATTAATTGTGTACAATATCCAATTTCAATGGGATAAACACTTAAGAGATTTATGTATAACAATTAACAATATTAGTGAGAGACAAGATGTCTGTAATACCACGCTTTTAATATATTTTACAAGTTGGGTATAAACATACCTTGTGTATTCGATTCATGAATAAATGACATATTGATGTCCTTCACTTTTAAAGATGAATCAGGAGTAGGTGGAGGAGGAGGAGGATAGGAATTGATTGCAATTTTCATTTGGGTTCCTGCAAGAATCTCATCTTCTTCACTACTAGATTTTTCTCCGAGGCAGCGTATGTATTTCATTTTTCTTTTGTGGGGCCTGGTGCATTCGCCCTCTGATTCCAAATTTGATGTATCTTCAGCTTCACGAAGACGGCTTCTGGCAGCATGATAGTGAGCTAAGGAAATAAAATTTCATTTAGAGGATAAGGCAGATATTTGAAAAGAGTATAGCTATTTATTTTGGAGGTAGTAATTGAAGTGTTAAAGCACAAAATTATGAATTTTTAAGTATAATATTTTATTATCTATAGATATATATATTATACTATATATATATAGTATAATATATATACTATATATATATTATATATATATTATTATTGATATATATATTTATATATATATAGTATATATATATCATATATTATATATATATGATATAAATAAAAACGACGAACAGAAGCTTTGGATATCATTTCAATTTAGGAACGTTTCGAGTTTAGTCAAACCCATACATTTGGAACATGCCACGTAAATCTAAAATTACCAATTAATTTTATGAAATAAAAATTAAATATTAATAATAATAATAATAATAATGAATAATAACATTTAGAATAATAATAATCAATAATAATAATAATAATAATAAATAATAATAAATATTAAATAAAACATAACTATAAATTATTAATTAATAATACAATAATTAATACATTAAAATAATTACAATAATACAATAATAACTAATAATAACAATAAATACTTATAATAATACATAATAATAAATAAAATAATAAATAATAATTAATAAATAATAAGTAATAATTAACTAATTAATATTTAAAATAATAAAGAACAAAATAGTAAAAAAAAAAAAAATTAAATAAATATATTAAAAAGAACTCTAACCTATATTATATTACCTGTTTAGTTGACAGTCCTTTGGGAAGAATGTACAAGAAAATAAGCAAAAAACAACTGCTTTAATATACGAGAAATTGTTCGGTTGGTAACACTGTTAAAAGCAAATAATAGTAAATATACATTTGGCACAATAGAGTTAAAAAAAATAATTACAATAGTGAATTAAAACGGGATTATTAAAGTAAAATAAATAAATTAATAAAACACCAAAATAAAACAAAAATAATTTAAGTTGAGAAGGAAATTGAAACATTACAATAACAGACTATTAATACCAGACTATCTTTGTCCCACTTTTTGCCAATGGACATTTTTGTGCTACCATCCGAGAAGATCTTGGTTGGAGAACTGCCCCTTCAGATTTTAAGCCATTACTCCATAGAAGGTATGTTGATGATTGTTTTTTGATTATTTAGAGAACAAATCTGCCACTTACAAATTTTTTTTTTAAGGACTAGAAATACTATGTCAACATCAGACAATATTTCTGTGAAGGAGATGATGAGACAACATTGCCCTTTTTAGATGTACAGAGTGCACGTTACAGTAGGTGGCTTTTCTACTTCCATCTATAGAAAGCCTAACCACAACTATGTTAGGTACCAATTTTTTCAGCTTCCTTCCTCTGAGTGCCGAAGTGATATGGACTGTCATGCCGAATTTTTAGAGCTTAAAAACTTTCAACATCCTTGGTGTAAATTTTCATAAGAAGTTCAATTTTTAACTCGTTTGCTAAATTCAATTTATTTTACCAGAGCAAACTACTCTTTATAGACTTGTTAACAACTCTTGCAGACCTTTTGTCGCCCTAAACAGCCCGATGTGGGATTCATCATTGCAAAGTAGTTTATTCTAAAAAGTTCCTTACTGCGCGTCCAAACACTCCGAAGCTCGTAAAAAACATTCAAATATCAATTTCTTAAAGTTTTTCCCATCTTTTAAATTATTTTATAATTTGGATTTATTTTTAAAATGAATAGTTTTTTCCAGAATGAAAGATATTATCGTTACCGGGCTCATTTGAGGGGTCCCTCAGTCTGTTTTATCATTCCTCATCTCTTGGTGCGGGACTCGCCAAAGCCCGTTACTGGTAGGCCGACTGGCTACAGCTGCCAGCTGAGATATTCAAAACATTCTGGGTTCTATTCACTATTGAGGAACAAACTAGGACCATTAACTTCACCGAAAAACTCTGCATTCAGGACCACTCTTCAGACTGAGCCATCATGACATCTCAAAGGATAGCTTCAGGGTGTTGTTCGGCGTCTAGTTACTTGAACGACGGATTCTTGAGAGCCTGTTTATACATAGTACAAAGCCGCACTCAATAACTCAGGATGGGCTCTCTCAATTAAATTAAATTATGTTTTGTTTTAATTTTGGTATTAACTTCTTATTTGTTTCATATTTACTTTAATAATCTGTTTTAATCACTTCAGTGTAATATTATTATTAATCGCTATTGTGGCCAAAATGGTATTATGTATATTTATTGTTTTATAAATCGTATACCCAACCAACAATTCTGATCTAGTTATTAAGCAGTTGTTTTGCTATTTTGTGTACATGCTTCCAAGATCTGTTCAACTAAAACATCAGTAATATAATTGATAGGTTATAGTTTTAATAAATTTTATTTTAAATGTTTTATATTTTTCTTTACTATTTTTGTTCTTCTATTACTGTGGATATTATTACTTTATATTATATTTATTATTTATTATTATTATTATTATTATTATATTATTATATTATCTATATTGTTATTATTATTGTATATTATTATTATTATTGGTCTTATTTTTTTTTCATATTGTTATTGTTTATTATTATTATTAGATTAGTATTATTATTTATTTAATTTTAATTTTTAAATTCTTTAATATTATTGAATAATTTTTAATTTATGTTTTAGCTGCATGAATGGTGTGGTAACTCGAAACGTTCCTAACTTAAATGATAGTCAAAGCTTCTGTTCGTCTTATATTTCTATTATAAAGTTGAGGTTCCCTAAGAACAAGTTATTTGGATCTATGAGTAAAGTTATTATATATATAATAATTTTTTTTTTTTTTTTTTTTCTTTCTTACTATAGTATATACTATATCATATATATATAATATATTTATATTATATATATATATTTATATATATTATATTATTAGTATATATAATACTATACTTTTATATTATCTTAATATATATATATTATATATCTATAATATATTTATTGGTCATACGTATATATATATACTATAACAGGCTATGATTACTTATTAATATATATATGATGTGCCAGAAAATGACATCATTGGAAAATACCAAACGACATGATGTTACTGCCAATACCTCATACTGGAGTTTAAGAATAATTATCAATACCAATAACTTTTAGTTTGCTTATAATTGTAAATTTTTATCATGAAAAGACCACTTATTATTTATATTCTTATAAATTATCTCGAGCGGAAGTTTCAAGAGCATAAGCATTCTGTTTGCTTTTGCCTCTTTCTTTATCAAACATTTTTAGGACTGAACAGTGATGACACGTTATTCGACCATACCATAATTTACCCGTATACCTGTGATCGCTAAATGCCAATACCCTTGGGAGCCAATACCAGTACCCAGAAAAATGGCCAATACTGGTCCGATACCACCATACCCACAAAAAACATCGGCTTAATACTGGCTAATACCAATACTTTGGCACATCCCTGATATATATATATAATAGTTAAGATATAAATTATATCATATATAGTATATACTATTAATTTTAATAATATATACTATATATAATTATATTATATATTTATATATAATATCTTTTTATAAGTATATATAAGTATACTATATACTATATATATAGTATGATATATATATTAATATAGTATAATATATATATATATATATAGTATATATATATATATATATATATATATTTCAAATAAATATTAATAGATATAATATAAATAAGTAATATAAAAAATATATAATATATATTATAGATATATTTTATATATATATATATATATATATATTATTATTATATATATACTACCATATATATATAAATGATAATATATAATATAATATAAGGAAATGAGAAGCATCTGAAGCTTTGACCAAATTCTTTTAAAACCCTAACTGGGTATTCAGGCCAATTGTCGCCTGGAGCTTGTCTGGAAATCAGTAGCTTATTTTTTCTCCCTTCAGAGATAACGTTTGGGTAAAAACAAGTGTTTTTATCGCCATTCATTCAATTTGTTGAAACAGGATCTGTTGCATCATTTCCAAAGATTAATGAAAATATTCCATTTTTTATTCAAAAATCTTAAGTAACACCAAGTCAATTATTTCCCCAACGACTTAGACCAAATGAATAGTGGAAAGGCAACTTGCTTATTTATCATCAAAAGGACTGTTGTAAAAGTTGCAATTCTCAAAAAAATTACCTACAAATAAAACATCACATCTTTTGAAAGTTATGAGAAAACACCATATATTCAACCACACACTCCCACATTTAAGGAGCAAATAATAAGAATTAGGAATATTTGCTGTTCTATAAAATTAACTATAACACGGAAACTGATACACTGAATATTGTTTGGTTGATGTGAACTTGGAAGGAAGATTGCCTCTAAATTAAGATTGAACACATACTAGGAAAATCCTACAAATTAAAAGTTAATTTTGAAAGAAGATATGAATTTGAAAATATCCTTTTTCAATTAACCTATTAACGTAATTGGAAAATAATCTAAAAAGAGTGTCAAAAGAGGAAAGGCCTACTGCTTATCATCAAAAGGAACGCAAAACCATTTTGCCCCTACAATATCAGTAAAATGGCCTATTCTTGAAGAGCGATAAAATTAGAAACTGTTATATATACCTAAATTAGACGTCTATAAATAAGGCCTCGTTGTAAAACTGGCACTTTCCAACAATTTCCCTACCAAAGGCATAACATCTCTTTTAGAGTTATGAGGAGAAACACCTATATTTTCAACCACAACACCACTCCCACAATTTCAGGAGCAACAGAAATTTGAAGTATGTTTTGTTAAAGAATATTCATAACAGGAAAAGCTGCGAGTTACATGAGATTGTCTGGCTTTGCAATTGAACTTGGAAGAAGAGGCCTCTAAAGTGAGCATTTGCAAAACTAGGAAATTTCAATCAGAAGTTAATTTTCGAAGTAAAGATATGATCTGATAACATCTTTTTCATTTAACTATTCAATAACTGCTGCGCAATGCGTATCTCCTTTTCGGAACCATTTCTTAAAGACTGCAGAAAGTTCTTCAAAGAAATGCACTTGATAAAATCACAGGGACCAAAATCTTTGATACATCTGCAGGTGTTATCAGGCCATGCCTATTTGGGTTAATATCTGCTTGCCCATAAGATTCATAGTTGCGATGAGTGACTATCGTGGATAGGGATAGAGAGAGAGATTTGACCTTCATACAAATGTGTAGATTCAGATGTGCATTTTGTGCCAGTGCTGGCTACAAATGATTACTCAGGACATTAGAAGGTTCAAGAAGACTTAATAGCAATTAAGGAGATTAGATCAGAGATTTGAAGGCTAGTGGAAGAAGGGTGCACGAGTCTCTGGGATCTTATACCTAGGTTAGGTGCAGGTCAGGAATGGCGGAGTAGGGCTTTAGGTGTTAATGAAAGGATTAGGAATTTAATCGTTCTTCAGAAATATTACTTTTTTGGATTTGTGGAGAGAGCTTATCTGGATACGGTGATCTCTTCTGCAGCAGCAGATGGAGTTCACTTGAGCTGTAAAGGTGTTGGGCTTTTCCGCAGTACCAGTTCGGAGACTTGTTTAGCAAAAAACAAGGTAAAGTTGGGTAAAGATAAAAAGGTCGGATCACAAAATAATAGCAGTAGGAGATGGTAACGGTTATAGGGGTGATATAAATAAACTTAGTGTGTTGTTACAGACTCAATAGGCAAGAAGATTAGGCAAAAAAATCAGCAGCATTTCGAATATCCAAATGTTTTTACACAATGCTCATAGCCTTAGAAATAAAAGATGAGCTGATTAGTTAAACCATAAATGAGAATCTTGACACTATTTGCATAACTGAGGCATGGGTTACATGAAGAAATATATGGAAGACTCCAGCTTCAGGAATTATGAAAAGCCGTTATTCACTCTTAGTTTATACCAGCGTAGAGGACAAGAAGGTGGGCGGTTGGCCATTCTATATTAAAGCCAATATCCAATCTGTATTAGCATGACTGACTTTAAAACTAATATTGATGTTGAATCTGTAGGGATAGATATCCTCATGTTCAATAATATATAATAATAGGGCATTTTTATAGACCATCACTGGCCAGATAAGAAATTAACTCAGGAAATTGTACAAAGAGACATTGAGGACAGCCACTGCACAGTGAAATAGAAAAGGCTATAGTCATAATGCGTGCATTTAAGTTTCCTGGCATTCAATGGGGATTCCCTGTCTTAATAACATAGGTTCAGAATATTTTATAATTTGTAGTCCTCAGATACTTTTTGAGCAGATGGTTCAATAGAACCCCGACCAATGACACGACTGCGACTATTAGCACTTAATTAGAACTACACGATGAAGAGATAGTGGGCGAGTTAGAGTGAGGAGAATTTGGACTCTAGTGACCATAATATAATTAGAATTAATATGAAATGTGATATCTGGCCCAAATTGCAAGTTAATAAGGACAAGGGATCCTTAGATTTTTCCGAATATGGTGATTTTACTATAATTACGAGACAATGCTTAGTAAAACTGACTGGGATAAAGAGGCTTAAAAAGACCAAAACTGTTTTAGTCATGTTAGGGAACATTTTAGCATAATTACATGACATATTCGAGTTCAGTATGTTTTAAGATAAAACCATTAGATAAGGGATGGCAAAGAGAAAACCTGTTTGGTGGAATAGAAGATAAGAGATAAAATATAATGAAAAGCGTAGATGTTTAATAATATTCAAGGGTAATATAGGGAAGATGATTTAGAAAAATTATATGAAAAATAGAAACGAACTTAACCAGTCAATAAGAAAGGCACAGAGAGAGGCAGAAATTAATTTGCAAGGAATATAATAGAGGAATTCTGAAGAAGTTTTTTAGTCTCTTCTAATTAAAAGTAAGAATAGACAATTTGGCCCAATTAAAATTGATCAAAATTTAGTGAGTTCAGATTAAAGGAGTGGTTTCAACATTTTCAATGTTTAGATTTTGCTTCATGGTTTTACTGAGAAAGATTATGATAAGTAGTTTGGAGACTAACTATCTTGTAATGCATGTAACCAAATAGACTGACAGCAATTTGCAATTTTGACGTAAAAGATATTAAACGTTATTAGATCATATTGATCCAGGTAAAAGCTGCAGGGCCTGATGCGATATATGGTAGAATTCTGAAAGAGGGTAGTATCACGTCATTGCATAGGGCACTGTTAATTGATGACAAATGGAGATTTTTTAGCGATCTATAAACATTTGGTTGAGGTCCAGAATGTATCGCAGTGAATCCACACATCGGATATGGTGTGCCTATCTTATAAGAAACGGTAGTAGGAAGATTTGGGAAAATTAATAGAGCCCGTTAGACTTAACACTCTCGCTGCGTTGTAAACGGTTCTCGGACGAATAGTTACCTAAGAATGTCATAAAGGGGATAAAAATAAGTTTTTTAGGGAAGATAACAAGGTTATTGTTGACTTCCAGCACGGTTTCAGATAAGGGATTTAGGGTCAGTCGTCAGACCGAACCTTTTAAAATTTATGGGAATACCATTTACTGGACTGCATTAGACCGAAGAGATCCAGTTGTAATTGTTATATTTTAGATTTAGTAAAGCTTTAGATAAGGTTCCCCACATAAGGCTGTTGAAAAAGTTATTGCAATGTAGGTATAGGTGGGAGTGGAACATGGTTTGATTAAAGAGTGGTGCGAAATTAGAAACAGTGCTGTACAAACTAAAGGGAATAAATATCTGCGAAATAGTGAAGAGTGGCTGTCCCCAACAGGGTTCAACGTTGCTAGGGCACGACTTGTTCCTCCATATTATATAAAATGATTTAGACCAGGGACATTAAATGCAAGGATTTAAGTTTGGCAGATGGATACTAAAAGGTGCCCACCTCAGTTAGGAATAGTGAAAGGCATGCATACAAATTTCAAATGATTCTCGCATAAATTCTTTGATGGACATGGAGATGTTTTAAATAGAAAGAAAGTTTCTTTAATTGAAAAAGTTCTAAAAGAAAGGAAGTATCTATGATGATGAAGATGAACATGAATTGAGAATCATGTCCAAGAAAAAACTTTAGCCATCTCCCTAGCGATTGAAAAGTGTATATGACAGCTTTAATCTGACAAGGAATTATTCAGTGTTTGGATTCAAGGAATAGAACGCTATTAAGATGCTAGGCATAATCCATTGTAATGTGTTTTTTTACAGTGGCAAGGAAGTATACAGTAAACCTGTAAATCAATAGCTACTGCCTTAGGCCTAGCTAATAGGTATTGTGCACAAGTTTGAGGCCCCTTATTTAAAGAAAGACTTCGATATGCTAGAGAGACGCAGCTGCAACATAGAGCAACAGGATGATTTCTGGGTTGAGGGTAAGAGCTATGAGGAGAGGCCTGAGAGTTAGGAATGTCTTCTGTAGAAAGGCGCCTCTTCGCTCAGACGGGGACCATGATACAAGTTTCTACATAAATTAATACTTACAATTCGTATGATATATAAGACCAATAAATTGGCATAGTATAGAACACTGGACAGGTGACCAGGGGGCATCATAAGAGAAAATAAAGAAAGCATGCCATCTTAGATATAAGAAAGCCATGCATTCAGTAAATCAGGTTGTATTTGCAATAGTCTGCCACGGTGAGCGTTGTTGAGTATGTGACTCGCCTATGCAACATTTAAGAACACGCGTTAGATTCGTTTATGGATGGAGTTCGGGTATTCCACTATAATTATTGACAAGCCAAATGTGCGGATTTGGAGTAATAGGCAGTATATTTGTTACGATGGCCATGTGTGACCATAACTTTTATTAGCATTGACACATGTGGAATGTTATGTGTATCAAAATTTATATGATTATTAGTTTTGACTACCCAAATTGGTGGATTTGTTGGTGCTTTGTGGGATTTGCATGAGCAGTGTTTGCCGGTAGTGCGGCTCTAATGACCGGACAGTCTCGATAGCCATGTGGCCTCGCTTTCTTTTTTTACTGTACATTCTATCATTCCTAATGCTCCTCAATAGTTGTCCGTTAACAAATGCTTTATATCAGACTTTTTTGCAATATTCTGCATCAGTACTCTGTCAATTGTTACAAAATGTTTGGACTAGAGAAGAATGAAAACTGAAATAGGATAAACTTTAAGAAGTGGATCACTAACAATGACTCGGTACTGCTTTTTACAATAACTTTTATCGAACAACAGCCCCAGTATACAGGCAAGCAATTGTATAAACTCTGTGTTCCATCGTCTAATTCATCACCAAAGAACGAGGCGTTCCTAGTGAACCACTAGGCAACTAATTTTTTCAATAATGTTAGCTCAGTAGACTATTCATGTTGATGAGTTCGACGTTGGCAACTTTTTAGAACTGCCCAAAAATCCATAAATAGAGGAGACTACGAACAACCCCAAGACAAACTAAGTGCATATAGTCAAGAGGAAAACATTTCATAAAATCAAGTCCTGGAATTGTGGTAAGCAATGTCTCACCAGTATGAAAATCTTCATCATCTCGTTTTAAGAAGGATTCATTAGTCCTTCTGACAGCATCACATTCTGGAAAAGTCATGCGATTGTTTATCCATACTCCTAGTTGCATACACTTTGTACATGAACTATAACCTGCATGACCTTTAATATTTAACAAAAATGATTTTGCCGGACCATCACATATAAATCCTTTAATTGATATAGACAAAGACTTGCCATCTATGTTAAGTCCTTGCCTCATTAAAATTTTTATTTCATTAACAAATTTCCTTAAATAAGATGCACAACTTTTTGGTTTACCTTACCGCAGTAAACACCAATTGGAAACACAACCTATTTTATAGAGGGAACATTAGCTACCATGCCTAAAATAGGCCAAAGGTCAGTGGAGCTGCTTTTGAAAAGAGGCAAACCATCAATATTAAGAACTAACTGAATATTTGATATATTTTCTTTTACATTCTTCCAAATCCTTCTTAACATTCTTTCTAACCCTATATGTGAATAATGACCTGGCTCAACAGACACCATAGGAATACAGGGTGGAGTACCATACAAAGACCTAGCATCTGAAGGCAAATTCTGAAAACATTTATGCAACTTCAGAATAGCCAACAAGCTAGTCATAGCAACAAGACTAATATTGAATGCAACAGCCCAATCTTTTAAATTTCTCTTCAAGGGGTCACATTCAAATGATTTTGAATAGAACTCATCACCATCACTTTCAGATATATCAGAAAGATGTGTTTGTTCTAAAATGTCATCAAAAGACAATTGTTCCATTGGAAACAAGGAAGGTATTTGGGAAGATGGGTGGTCAACTTCTTTAGATGGTGATGTAGGTTTTTCATAATGTTCAACACTTTGTGATACGACTTCAGCAATTTCATGAGTTCTTGTGCTCCCTAGATTATATTGACTGTTTTTGTCATTTGTAAATTTTGTAGTGGTGACTTGCATAGATCTTCGTCGTTTATATTTTCCCTGTCGAGACAATTGCATGTACGATTTTCGGAACATATTTATATTTGAACTAAAGACAAGTTATACAGTTTACTCTATTTAATTAAGCCTGTCGCTGTTGAGATTTTTAAATTCCTAAAATAGCATATATATATATATATATATATATATATATATATATATATATAGTATTAATATAATATAATATATATATATATATATATAATATATATATATATATATATATATATATATATAATATTATATAATATATATATATAAAATATATATATTATAGTGTACCGGAACTGAAATTTTTGGTTCGGCCAGAACCGGAATTAGCCAGGAATCCCCCAAAAAAATAACCGATATTATATATGATAATATTATTCATTAAACAGATTTTGAAAAAAAGATTTATTAATTGATTGCAGGATGTCGTAATATACCTAACTAAGATTGTTTTAAAAATCCATCATTCGTAAAAGATTTATTATTAATTACTGTTCACAAAATCTTAAATAGAGTGTAAAATATGCCATAAAAAAATAAAAATAGGTAGTCACGAAAAAAACATAAACCAATGCCACTCATAAACATGGAAAATTCATCACCGAAGAATATCTGGAATCAAATTGGATAATAAAAGGGGAGAATCTGTATTTTCTAGAACAGCTGGACACCCCAAAATATCGAAAGATCGAAGCCGTGAAACAAGTGAGCCTTGAGGAAAATTTCTTCCCCCAAAAAATTTGCCATATCAATGACCCCAAATCACAGGCATTCGTCAGGAAATGATTTAAATTTTATTGCAATGAGTACCAGCTATTCACAATCACTGAAGTGCAGAGACTCATGGAACTTGTTGCCCCATCTTAACCAAAATATCTTATTTCTAGTAGAAAAGATTTTTTGAAGAAGATGATATTACCAACTTGCATACATTGAAATTGGATCAGCAGAATTCGAGAATTATCTAAGGCTGATCAGATATCATTTACTACAGATATATGGATAGCTAAATATTCAAACGAGTAATTTATTTCTTTAATTACTCACTGGCTTACGAGCCAGTTTGAAAAATTGGACTATGTATTCCATTGCAATAAATATATATATATATATATATATATATATATATATATATATATATATATATATATATATATATATATATATATATTATATATATATTATATAAATATATTTTTTTATATATTTTTAATATTTTTTTATTAAATTACTATTTATTAATAATTATATATTTGGAATTTTAAAATTTGAATTTCAAGATTCTATTTCTTATATTTTGAGGATATTTGAGAAACTTTATTTCAATAAGTACATTAATACTGAGGATATGTAATTACACTGTGTATGAATACTAAAGCAAGGTTACCATTATATTTTGTTAAAAAATGGGCTATGGGTTATGTAAAATAAATCCCTTCCAGCAAATTTTTTAATTATCAAGTACATTAGTAATTCCGGTTCCAGCCGGAAGCGGAACCGGAAAAAAATGTCAATTTCCGGCTGGACCGGAATTCCTGTACAACTCTAATATATATATATATATATATATATATATTATATATATATATATATATATTATATATATATAATGATCTATAATATATCATATCTGTATATATATATAATATATATATATATATATATATATATATTAGAGGTGTACCGGAATTTGACATTATATTCTGGTTCCGGTTCCGGCTGGAATTTTTGAAAATTCCGGCCGGAACCGGAATTACTAATGGACGTGGTAATTAAAAAAAAAATTTGCTGGAAGAGTTTTATTTTACATAACCCATAGCCCATCTTTTAACAAAATATAATGGTAGCCTTGTGTAGTATTCATACACAGTGTATTACATACCTACAGTATTAGTGAAATAAAGTTTACTCGAATATCTCAAAATATAGGATAATAAGATACTCATTAAATTCAAATTGAAAATCCAAAATTATATATATATATATATATATAGTATATATATAATATATGATATATATATATATATATATAGTATATATATATATATTATATATTATAATATATATATTATATATATGTATTATATTTGCAATGAAATACATGAGTCCAATTTTTCAAACTGTTCGTAAGCCAGTGGTAGTTTAAAAAATAAATGACTCGTTGAATATTTATCTATCCATATATCTGTAGTAAATGATATCTGATCAGCCTTAGATAACTTTTCGAATACTGCTGATCGCAATTTACTGTATGAAGTTGGTAACATCATCTCTCTACAAAAAATATTTTCTTACTAGAAATAAGATATTTTGTTGAAGATTGGGCAGCAAGCTCTATGCAGGTCCCTGCTCTTCAGGTGATTGGATGGCTGGACTCATGTAATAAATTATTATTTTCTAAAAAATTGCCTGTGGATTTGGTCATTGATATGCAAATTTTTTTGGGGAAGGAAATGTTCTCCTCAAGGACTCACTTGCTTTCACGCTCATCTTTCGCTATTTGTTTTTATATATATTATATTATAATATATAATATTATATATATATATATATATTATTATAAATATATATATATATATTTAAATTATTTTTAAATGTTA
>JABUQX010043643.1:0-5000 GCA_015478945.1 Trachelipus rathkii | reverse complement strand
CCGACACAATGATATTTCTAACCTTAAGATCAGCTCTCTTCATTAATTCCCAGACCTGGGCGTAACTCGTGCATACGATATCCTCATTCTTGGGAATACGTTGAGCTAGTTTTCCCCATAATGAATTGAGAAGTAATTTAGCTATATAACGCATTCCAGGATTGCTTTCAATATTGTCTGGGTCAAGCGTTACGCCCTCAATGTCCTTGAAATCTTGCAGGTATTGAAGGAATTCTTCGCAGGTTTTATCGGTTATTCCATCCGGTAATCCCGAAGCCTCAGTTTTCCACTTCAAGAATGTTTCAATGTATTTGCCGAATATGTCATTTGAAGGTGTAAATTTCCATATTTCATGAATCTTTTTAATCTTATAGCCTTTCTCTACAGCTAATTCCAGCTCAGGACTACAGTATACGCCTTTTAGCATGCGCTGGTTGTCCGTATGTCTGCATTTGCCTTCATAGCCACATGCGCTGCATGTTCTACAAAGAGAAAATATTAACCTATTGTCATATCGGGCCGGGAGGACAGGAGTGTACAGATTCTTAGGAGGTAACACGGAAACATACGAGAGTCCGAAATAAGTGGAATTCATTTCTTGGACGAACTTTTCTATGGAAGGAAGATCCCTACCTACAAGTTTCGTGGGTGTGCCTGCTGGAAAGGGTTTTGTTTTCTGAACAAAAGGATACAGAGAGGTGAAATCTAGGTACTTCAATTGAACGCCTTCTGTCGGTGGATAATAGTATACGAAGGGCTCTGTACGCCCTCCATACAAGGCTTCACCCACCTCTAGTTTAGCATTTGCAAGTTCATTACCAATTGACTGCACGTATCTACCTAACTTCTCAGTTCGTGTTTCGTCGTTGTTGTTTACAACATAGTGACCTCACACTCTTTTTTCATTTTCGTCCATTCGCATTCCCATATTCTAATTACTTCATAACCTTGCGACCGTTATAATCCGCTTCTTGTCTTGCATGGTTGTACGTGACTGTCAAGACTTGAATTTGCCATAGAGTTTTTCAAGCCTGTTCTTACATGCTTGATGACACATTGAAGAGAACACAGCCATGGAAAGAGTAAGACAATCTTCTTCTGGCGTGTACCAGTTGGGGAGGGGGCGCTGTTATTCAGTTCTATCGGTTGTTCATAACGTTGAGTTGGCGGACGATAAAACTCGTTAAGGGTCAAAAGGTACGGATCTTCAGCTTGGAATTTTCAGACGTAACCGTTCAGGCTTTAGGTACTGTTTTGATTTTAATTTATCGTTCGCGCACCATCCTTGCATGTTCGATCCGATGACCCTTATACATCTCCCATGAACGTAAGCCATTTCACACCGTCATATGCAGTAGGTTGTGATTCATTCAGTGCGACCTATTATGGTGCTCAATGTAGTGTTGCAGGGCATTTAAACGTGCGATTTGTATATATCATGACGATAATGCCGCAGATGGTTAGAACAATCCAGCAGGCAGTTCGACTTTATGAATCCTTAAGGAAGATGCCCCTGATTTCTCGAAGATCGGCGAAGAATATTGAACATCTTGAACGCGAGTTACGTTGTACATTCCGTTCATTGATATCGTAGTCACTGTATTGTTAAATGTTTTGATACCAGCGTTCAGAAAATCAGCCTTTTCACTGGTCGGAGCAGTGCGATGTGTCTCAAAGGTTTCCTTATCCGGATTTTACCCTGTTTTTAAATTTTTTATATTTTTTTTCCCTTCGAAGGGGTTTAAGAAAACGGTAAGGAAAGAATCCTTTAGAAAGCTCACCTGTAATGCCCATGCACTTAGGGAGTTTTTTCAGTGCACAGGGCATAAACATTAGCGTGTCCTTAAACTGGATGTTGTGGTTAGCTGTCATAGTTATAATTTTGGTTCCACGCTTCACAGGATTGGAAGATATGGAATGAACGGTAGGCCTGGCAAGCAGTTTGCTGTAAACAAACTGATTGTCGAACTTTCCGCCATTATGAGCTCGCCACTAGTTACTGTTTTCACTTGCTTGTTTTTTCGGCAAATCTGAAGTATATAGTTGAGAAATGATCGAGCTGGGCACGTTCTCATACTCACGGGTTGCTTCCAGCATTCAGCGTTGGAATATTTCAGTTCGGACAGTTCCACAAGTCTCACACGGCGGTGAATTGTCTAGTTCTTGCTCCCCGCAGTTATTGCATACTAACATACTCACTAGAATATAGGGTAACATATCTGTTTTTATACGTCCTCCTTCCTCTTCACGCCTATTATGATTATAGGTTTCGATATCATAATAGAAGGTAAAGGTTGGCTTACGCTTCGCGAAAGCATCATCTGTAGGAACCTTGATTTTCTTCATGAAACACTGATGATTATCACCCTCTATGCCGTACTTCACGTCGCATACTCCGCATTTAATATGCATGCAATCGTGTCGGTGTACGCCTCGTTTGTCTGCTGCTATCTCATTATCGCACAGTGTACATACGTTAAGGTACTTGCAGGTGAGGTCTTTATGCAATTTAAGACAGGCCTCATTATAGAAATCCCTATTGCATTTATCACAGTGTAAAAGCGTAGATGTATCACCCGGTCTTCCTTTACATTTGTAAGTTAAGCATTGTCCACATCTGTATTCAGTGCATTCATTTTGTAAATGATTAATTAAATGGTCTGTGAAACTATAGCACTGATGGCAAAAAACTG
The DNA here is from genome assembly GCA_015478945.1 of Trachelipus rathkii. NCBI lineage: Eukaryota > Metazoa > Arthropoda > Malacostraca > Isopoda > Trachelipodidae > Trachelipus > Trachelipus rathkii. Next base: position 2,307 of record JABUQX010043643.1, on the reverse strand, counting down.
GTCCCGCGATATTCTTAGGTTCCACACTACCTAAAGCTATCTTGATAGAGTATCTCCAGGAAAAGGATAATAATGGGTTTCTTCGGGATCATATCCTATTACAAAAAGAGGTAAGTCCCTATTCTGTTCATGCGGTTTAAACACTATCTCGAGTTTGTCGTTCACATCTTTAGAGAAAACAAATATTCGGCAACCTAATGTCTTCTCTATTACGGCAAAATCATCTGCCTTTAGGGGTACTTCATAAGTCAAACCGCAGCGAATTGCGATCTGTCCACCTATTTTATGTAGATTCTGAGGTGTAAAATCTTTTATTTTAGGTGCATCTTCGTCGGGCTTTTTAGGTACATGAGTGTGGAGCTTATAGCATGCTGCTATAGCTCTGAACCCGCATCCCACACTGGTTGTTATTTCCCTATTCTTGTTATTTATTCCTAACTGCACTGTGTTCACGTGGGGGTGTATAAAGTTGACAGAAGAAGGGTCAATTGGACCATTACCCTCGGGGTTATGACATATCTGAACATCTACAACAAAATCGTCCAACATGGCTTGGTCACCAGACTGAAAGAGTTCTAGAAAACGATCAGACAGATACTGCGCGAGATTTGGTCGAGATATCTCTTCATGAGGAATTCGTATGTGGAATTGCCCCCCATTCCTATCCGTGAAAAGGAAACCTGCCCTGAGGGTATACTCTCGATATGTCACTACGCTTCTTACTTGTTCTATCACACTGTGTATGACAGCTACTAACACATCGTTAATGTCTCGAGTACCGTTAAAGATCCGTCTGGTGTCGATACGTACTCTGTAGCGGTGGTGATCGATAATCCCTGAATTACGCGTAGATCCTTCACGTGTTACCTTTAACAGATTCTGTATGAGAAGGTTGCAGGTGTTCATCGAACCTCCGTCCTCCTCATCGGCATGAAACGACTTCTACACAGTGTAAGGACCCGCAACAGCCGCGTCATCTACAATCGGCCCGGGAATACCCTTTCTGTTTAGCTTTTTCTTGGGAATAAAGAATTGAAAAATTCATAAACAACTGTGTAACATACTAATATGTAACAATATTTTTCAGTAATATTTTTCAGTAATATATAGAATAATTAGATTGTAACTTACCGACGATTCCGAAGGGGGGATATTCGCTTCAGATAAGGGAACGGGGGCAGCTGCACGTGTATCTGTAGATTCACCAGTGTTTAAGTCTGATTTGTGGCAGATGATTTCTGTTGAAAGGAGAAAAAGAACGTGTAAGCTAAATGTAGATTGTTATAGGGATGATATATACGTATTCCAGAATTTGAAATATGCTTACCTTTCCTTGTTTTTCCGTCTCAGCTTTGAGAAACCTAGAAGCACCTGATGCGGCCTGGAGTGTATCGCTTGGATTGGATTTACCAGCTACTGCACCACCACCTATTGGCACGTTATGGTTTTGGGCATCAGCTATACGACGAAGTCTGCGCCGTTCATATTTGGAGATTAACCTCTTCTTATTAGGACTGTTGGGTTTCCTGCGTGTAATCTATAGAGGAAAGAAAACATGTATGTAAATATAAAAACAAAATGTAGATTGTTATAGAACAGATATAGAGATATATAGGAAATCATGTATTGAAATACACATACCGATCCTTGATTTCCTTCGGTGCTGGTTCGGTTTGTAGAAATACATCCTCCACCAAGCTGTGTGGCACCTGCTTCTTCAGCGACACTGGATGATGCTTCGGATTTGGCTCGTTCAGCATTATTACGTTGAAGCTTACGACGTTCGAGCTTGGATATCAACCTTCTCTTAACAGGACTATTTGCATTCCGATCACCTCTGACTTTGTTGACACATTGAGCATTATCACACTGTAATGAAATAGCAATATATATATATATATATATATATATAATATATATAAATATATATTAACATATTAATAATATATATATATATATATATATATAATATAATATATTATATATATATATATATATATATAAGAATATCTATTGTAATAACGTCTATGAATATAATAACGCTTAAGAAACTTACTCTAGGTCGATTCCTATTTTCATTAGCTTGAGGATTAAGAAATAAGTTCATCTTTCTCTCAGCTTCAAGTGCAGCTCGTACATATTCCTCATCATTATCCGTAGATATATCAAGATCAATTTCATTAGTGTTCGCTGGTACAGGAAGGGGTATTTCGTTCTCGGCCGTTCAACACTTACGCTGTAAAATAATATTAATATATATATTATAAAATAATTATAATAATAATTAATAATAAGTATCTCTCTCTG
>JABUQX010043642.1:0-7500 GCA_015478945.1 Trachelipus rathkii | reverse complement strand
GTGAGGACAATATGCCCGGTGCTATACAACTGGGCTATCCTATTATGCAATATTTAACATCTAAAAATATAAAGAACGAGAGATAGGACAGGCTGGACACCTGGTGATGTCGCCTTTTCCGGGACACTCCGGTTGTTTTATTTTTTTTCTTGAATCAAGTTTTTTTTGGCTTGGAGGATAGCTCAGTTGTATAGCACCGGGCATATTGTCCTCCACGCGCAACATGCGGTGGTTCAATCCCAGAGAAGGCAGTTAATTCTTTACCTTCTCATTATATGTTCTTTCTTTAACATACTTATCTAATTGCGATTTATTATGCAATATTTAACTTCTTTCCCGTCTATAAAGAACGAGAGATAGGACAGGCTGGACACCTGGTGATGTCGCCTTGACGGGAACTCGGTTGCTTTATAACTGTTCTTGAATCCAAGTTTTTTGGCTTGGAGGATAGCTCAGTTGTATAGCACCGGGCATATTGTCCTCACGCGCAACATGCGGTTGTTCAATCCCAGAGAAGGCAGTTAATTCTTTACCTTCTCATTTATTTTCTTCCTGTAAACATAATATATATATATCCTATATATATATATATATATATAGTATATATTATTATATATATTCATATATATAGATATATTATATCTATATAGTATAGATATATAGAGAGAGAAGAGAGAGAGAGAGGAGAGAGAGGAGAGACAGACAGAGGAAGAGACAGAGAGAAACATAGAGACGACAGAAGATAGGAGAAAGAGTAGTTTCTTTCTACCAGTCTAATTGTTGCATACTCTTTATTCGTAATCACTTATCATACTACCTCCCTTCAGAAGTGCTCCTGCGACATGATTTTCTACACATCCTCTTTGTTTCTCTATCCGACCTTTTAACGCCAGATTTAACCTCTATGCTGAATCTTACATGTACCTCACTGGTAGAGTCTGGAACACACCACTTTAATATATTGCCCAATTAACTTTGACCTGTTCACGTAAGAACTTGCACACATTGAAACGAATGAAACTAATCATTTTGAAAAATATCGAAGATCTTAAAAATGGAGAAAACTTTTTCTTGAATACATACTTTGTAATATAAAAACTATAGTCTTATGATATATATTATATATATAAATATATATATATATATATATATATATATATTATATAATATAATATATTATATATATATATATATATATAACAATTAATCTTTTATATATATATTTAAAAAACACATATATAATATATATATATATATATATATATATATATATATATATATATATATATATATATATATATATATATATATATATATATATATATATATATATATATATATATATATATATATATATATATATTATATATATAATATATATATATATAATTGCTAATCAGAAATCTCCACTTGTCCGAAATTTTCGGTTGGAGAAGAAAAAATAAATAAAGAGTTATGTTGAAGTAGTTTAGTAGTTTATCATTTCCCCCTTGGCCCTGATCATGTCCTGCATCCTTTTGGGCAGACTAACAATCATATTTGTGAAGTAACTCTAGTCCATATCGGTGATCTACATCCACCTGATGACCCCCTTCTGCTCACGCACTGACGACATATTGGTCTCAATCACCCAGTCTTTGAAGACTTTCCATTCATTTTCAATGGGGTTAACTAAGATCGGAACTGCTTCCGTGCCAGTCCAACACATTGATGTACTTAATCTGGAGCAGTTGCTTGATCAACATAGCTCCGTCATGCATGAAGATGAACGTTCCATGAATTAGCATGTTATTAGAGAGATGGCCATCCAAAAATCCCTAGTGGCGCTTAGCATTCATGGACTCATTGGTGGGCAGAAGATATGAACCACCTCTCCCCAGCTTGCCACTGAAACAACCCCACGATATAGCTGATGACCTGTGTTTTACACTCTTCACCGTGTATTGGGGGTTGTACCTGTTCAATCCGACTGGCCTCCTCTTTCCCTCTGTTTGACCTTATGACTAGAAATGTGCTTTCAAACAGCCACATGACCTCTGACTACTGTTCCACTGTCCTTTCCTTTTGTTGCTTCTCAAACTGAAGCTTCTTCCTCCTATTGCAGTCGGTTTGCAGCTGTTTGAGTGCGGCTTTGAAATTTCAAATCTTTCTGAAGTGAATGATGCACAGTCCATTCTTAGACATCTTGGAAAAGTGTAGGGTTCATTTCCTTGAGCTTTCTGGCTGTTATCCGAGGGTTTTTATAGCAGCCTCCTTTATCATGTGATCCGTCCCAGGTGTAGTCCTTCTCTTCAGTTCCTTGCACATTTTATGTTGGGAAATACAATTTAGAGGAAGCTCATGGGCATCTGAAATGGACCCCATTATGGTAAATTATGTGGTGTAGGTAGAGATAGTATCGAAGTGAAAAATATTAATGATTTTGTGTTGGTGAAGAAAGAGATGTTGAAGTATGTGATGGATGTTAAACCAGTGAAAGTTTTTGGGGTGGGAATATCAGATCAATATGAAATTTTATGTAATGTTAGGCTAGTGGGAGCGTGGATGGAGAGGAAAAAGCTAAGGAATGAAGGAAGTGAGCAGAATTAGTGGGAGGGTGGATGGAGAGGAAAAAGCTAAGGAAGGAAGTGGGGAGAATTAGTGGGAGGGTGGATGGAGGGAAAAAGCTAAGGAAGGAAGTGGGGAGAATTAAGAGTAAGAAGCTAAATTATTAAATTAGTAAATTATTTTTTTTCTGCATTTCTTAAAAATCTTATTTTCTATAACATATTTTCTAAGTATTTAATAAGTTAATAAAGATGTCATTAAAAACATTCATACTATAAAAATTTGTAACAAAATTAATGATTTCATGTGTAAATGGAGAAGGAATTATAACTAGGAGCCGGAGACGAAACAATTTTAAAATGCCCGGGAGCCGGAAGCCGGAGCCGGGAGTTCAGGAGACGGGTAATTTTTAAAATGCTTGGAGTCGGAGCCATGTAATTTTAAAAATGAGGGAGCCGGGAGTGGGAGCAGTGAAAAAAAATTTGCCGGTCCGCAGAAATATATATATATATATATATATATATATATAGATATATATATATATATATATATTATTAATATAAATACTATATATACTCTACTATATATATATATAAGTATATATATATATATAATATTAATAATATATTATATAATATATATATATTAAATATATATATTATATATATATATATAGATATATATATAATATATATATATATATAATATATTATAATATATATATATATTATATATATTATATAATATTATATATATAATAGTATATATTATATATATATATATATATATATATATAATAATATATATATATATATATATATATATATATATACAGAAATTTCTATATATATATATATATATATATATATATATATATATATATATATATATATATACTATATATATAGATATATATATATATATATATATATATATATTATATATATATAATATTTATATATATATTTTAAAAAACTATAAATATAACCCAACTGATTAGCAAATGTGTGATAAGTAGAGTTAAAACAAGATTATATGCAATTGAACAGATAGTTTTGAAGCCAAAAAAAAAAAAAAAAGAAGATAGACAAAGAGCGAATATTTAAATATGGGTTTTGAAGGACTTTGAAACCACCAAATTCAACTATTCATTATTTATCATTTCAGCTAAAGCCATTAGCTTTTTTATTTTCTTTTACTTTATAGAAATAGGATCTATAGTACCACTAAAACGTTGAATAAGTTATTATATATATATATATATATATATATATATATATATATATATATATATATATTATATGTAAATATATATAGTTATATATATATATAGTATATATATATATATATATATTATAATATATATATAATTATATATAGTATATATATATATATATATATATATATATATATAATATATTATATATAATATATAGTATACTATATATTAATATAAAGTATAAATGTAATATATATAAAACTTTGCTGAAGTAGGAACAATGGAATATACTTAGATATGGCCTTTTTGGTAACTTGGAAAAAAGCATTTGCAGTTAGGATTAAATAGAGCAGAAAAAGTCATGGGAAAGTGCTGGAGAGAACCGGAGTTAGTAGGATCATTTCCAAAAGCTGAATAAGATTTAACAAAAATAAAGGGCAAACCATATCCAGACTTTCAGAAAATAAGGATAACAAAGGTGAGATTTGGAGATGAAAAGATGGTTCTGGGTAAGATACTGAAGAGTGAGACGAGAAAAACGTTTCTCTCGTCGTATTACTATTTACATGTAATTAAGGTTCGAAAAGAAATTCAGTATGACAGGAAAATAAACGGACAACAACCGGGGTCATAGATGCTGATGACACAGCTTCTGATTATAGCGGAGAGGGAGACTGATCATACATGTAGATGATGGACAGAGGTATAAAATGACCAAAAATGAGTTAAGGTTAGATATGAAAATTAAGCACCGAAATAACAGAAAATTAATTAATGAAAGCAAGCTAGGATAAGAAGTGTAAGGATTTAATAACATGAGAATAGATAAATTAAGGAAAACAGCATCTGATAAGACAGTTGACGATTACTCAAATATTTAGATAGGTGAAATGTGGAATATTTAGGAAATAATATGAAAGGTGAGTTAAGGAAAAGAAATGAAAAAAATTGCAAAAAATTTTTGTGCACAATGTACCCCAATACTAAAGAAAGAAGAGGAAAATAACCTACAGGAATTGAAAATCGATAATATATAAAAAGGTAAAATTGAAAAGACACGTCTACTAAGATAAATATGCGGCTGAAATGTGGGCCCTAATAACAGGACAGAAGCGAAGATAGATGAAGCGGAAGAATAAGAGGGTATACTTGAAATGAAAAAGGGGATTACCCTGAGATATAAAAAAGGAAGTGTAAAGACGAGGAATTGAGGATGTAATCAGACTCGCTGTGTAAACGAACAAATACAAAAGATAGCAGCTAGAATGGATGGCAGAGAACTAGTGGACATGTGAAGGACGAATGAAGAGAGAGATGTAGAGGATGGTAAAAGGAGTGCTACTAGGATAGAATGAAGAAATTCGGCTGCCGCCAGTAAAGAACCGTCGGAAGACCAATATGAATAGGAATGGTATATGATGACCCTGTGGAGAGAAGATCGGTGAGCGAAAGAGGATGCGCGGACGATGGAAGAGGTGGAAGAGAGCAGAATTTACGAAGACAGAGGGATCTGGAGAGCGTTCTGTAGAGGCGTTCACCTGACAAACTTTTGAAAAGTCTACCAGCGAGGGGATGTTGAAATGAGGTGAATATATATATATATATATATATAATATATAATATATATATATAACATATATATATATTATATATATATATATATATAATATATATATTATATTTATATATATATCATATATATATATATATATATATAATATATATATATATTCTATATATATATATATATATATATAATATATATATGGGTGGGAATTTAAAAAAAAAAAATTCGTTTTTTTTTTTAAAAAAAAACACGTTTTTTTTAAAAAAAGACCAAAGGCCAAAATTTTTTTGGTTTTTTTTTTTGTTTTATTTTTTTTAAATGACTTATATTTCATATATATCAAGTCTTTTTAGGGTATTTAGCATTAAAATACAGTAAATACAATATGTTAAAAGAGGTATACAATACATAAAGTAGAGTTTAGTACTTAATAAAGTTTTATTAGTGCTCTAGGGCATATAATTATTACATTTCACTATTGATATTATTATATATTATTATTATATATTATTAGTGGTAAGTGCGTAACAAGCATCAGAAAAAGAAAAGCAGTAGGAAGAATATGACAAAAAGTCGAAAAAGAAGCCCAGACTTATCCCCCCTCTGTTCCATCAATTTAGTAGGACTCATTCCGTAGTCAGAAAATCCACCCTATAGCTTCACGGAACTGCGCGAAGGACCCTCACTATGGTAAATTGTCAGTGGTAAGGGTTCATCCCTTGACCAGGTGGGCCACAAGACCATACCCCTCACAAAAACCCAGCCATTCTCTTTATTCTCTTTATTTTCTCGCCTCTACCAAACTCACATTCTCTCCTTCAGACATTCGTTTACTGACCCAATCCACTTTTTCTTCGATCTCCCAGCCGGTGGTTTTCAACACACTCGCCACTATACATCTGCTTAAAACCGACTATCATTCATCCTTCCACATGACCAAACCATCTCAACATACTTTAATTTTTTCTCTCGTTTACCCCTTTTCTTCACACCACACAAGTCTCTAATATGTTATTTCTCATTTTATTCAATTCTTCTCACACCTAGCATTCCCCTAAGAAGATTGAACACATTGAACTTTAGATCTATATTCTTATTCCAGACCATAGTCCAACTACTATACATATAACACAGGTAACAACATACTTTCATGTAAGAACCTTAGCGCACTAAAGACTTAGTCCCTTACATTCACCAACGAAAACGATTTTTTAATTGCACCAGCCACCTTCCTACCATTCACCAAACTTTCCTACTAAATTCTGCATTCATCCGTCCCTTTCTCATCCAACAATATACCCTAAAATACTTTAAACTTCAGACACTTGTTCCAGCAGACTGAGACTCATTCCATCTAATCATAACTATCACCCTGAGGACTGTCCTCACTCACAAACATAACCTTACTCTCTTATCTACGTTTATTTCAAACCCCTCCTTTTACACTAGACGTGACCAAATCTCTCTACCGAATCCTACATCAACTAAATTCAGAATTCGCACACACAAAACCAATCATCCGCATTAAATTAGGCACAACCACACTCAAATCTCCAAATCCAATTCCTAGAAGCACCTGAATTCCTGTCACACACGCCCACCTCATTCTTTTCAAACCCAAATCCATATACGACATGTGAATAAACCAAGGAGACAAACACACCCAATGCACTCACTCCTGCTAATTAATACTAAAATACAATCACTTTTTGGAACTACCATTTATTCTTACAACACGCAATAATAAAAAAATAATTCTCACTAATTCGGTAACTATACATACTATATTATTTACCATTCAGAAAGACCTAAGAATCATCTATACACACTGAAATAACCTGCCATGTAAACTAATTACCCTATAACTACCAATTAATCAAATCCCTGATTCAATACACATAAACTCTACATATATACTAATTTATTACTTCCTCTCTCTCATAATTATCTCTATCATTGATCTATCAAATGTAAATATTTGGAATCCAAACACATCCTCTTAACAACATCAACTAAACGCACCTACATTTACAAATCAGCACTTCGTCACTACGGATAGCACCTTTCGGACAAACCACCAAAGTACATATATCTTCCCTACAACACTCAATAAACTATAACCACTTAAATAAATCTCCTTGCCATAGGACGCCGAGTGCAACTTTCC
>JABUQX010043641.1:20000-41700 GCA_015478945.1 Trachelipus rathkii | reverse complement strand
AGAGGAGGAAGAATTCATCTGTTGGGCCAGGTTCACATCGCCAGCAGTGTGAAATATGTAGGGTTATTTTTTGAATACCTATCACACTGCCTTGAATTTGTAGCAGTTGTTTTACATACAATATATGTATACCGTAATATATATATTATATTATTATTTAGGTATATATTATATATATAATATACTATATATATATTATATATATATATATTATTATTAGTAGTAATATAGTAACTTATAGATGGTATTAGCTATATATATATATGTAGTATATAGTATATTATAGTTATGATATTTTTAGTAGTAACCTGTATTGTGACTTTAATTTTCTTACGGCATCTTCTTTCAAGCTAGGGGAGTAATGGTGCTAGCTGCACTGAAACAGAAAAGTAGTGATAATATGACGAAGTGCGAAAAGAGAAGGCTCAGCTTACCTTGCCCTTTTATACTTTGTGAGAACGTCGTCGTAGTAGAAATCCACGCTAAGCTTCACGGACGGACCCTCACCTATGGCATCTCGCCAATGTATGGGTTTCCTCAACCCAGGTGGGACACATACCTCTTCACAGAATACCGGGCATATTATCCCTATTTGATATCACTTCTTACTCGCTCTGTCTAAACTCAGATTTTCTCTCCTTCAGAATTCCTCTTGCTGACTCAAGGGTAGTTTTCGCGTAGTCTGATTGGTGTGCGGGCCAGCCTGGTCGAGGTTCCTAGCTATTGATTCTGCAACACTGTGTAGCATTACCGTAGGTTATGCCGATCAACTATGCATCATCTTTTCACAGTGGCCAAGAGCCACGCTCAACGTATTAGCATTGATTTCTTTGCATCTACCTTTTTTCTTGCCGGAGATATCTCGCTCTCCGGTAATGAGGTTCATTTTTTCCTTCATGTTTATGATGATACAAAAGTGTGGTTTTCTAACACGCCCGTAACATTGTCATGTGGGGGTGAAGTCCTACATTGTTCTTGGGGTGATATATAGCCTTGTTTCAAGAACTTCAGCTCACTATTTATACATAACATCAGGTAACAACAAACCTCATCTCTTTTTCTCTCTCTTTCTCTCTCTCTGCTCTCTCTCTCTCTCTCTCTCTTCTCTCTCTCTCTCTCTTTCTACTCTCTTCTCTCTCTCTCTCTCCTATATTTATATATATATTATTATAATATTATATATATATATTTATATATATATATATATTAAATATATTTATTATATATATATATATATATATATATATTATATAGTATTTATTTAATTATATAATATTAGTGAAAATACTAAGTAGTGGTATATATATATTGTATACTATATATATATATATTATATATATATATTATTATATATATATTATTATATATATATTATTATATTATATATATATATATATATATATATATATAATATATTATATAAATATAATATATATTATATATATATTATATATATATATATATTATTATTATATATATATATATATATAATTTTCCAGAGGGTGGTAGTCGGAGTCGGAGTCGGCAGTTTTGTTCGGAAGTCGGAGTCGGTAATTTTCCAAAGGGATGGAGTCGGCATTTCGGAGTCGTGATGGTAATTATTCAAAAGGTGGAGTGGAGTCCGGAGTCGGAGTCGGAGTCGGAGTGGAGTCGGGTCGGAGTCGGTAATTCTCAAGAGGTCGGGGTGGAGTCGGATCGGTAATTTGAGAGGGTGGAGGTCGGAGTCGGAAGTCGAGGTCGGAAAATTTTTTGAACAGATACACACCTGGTTTAAAGTAGATTGCAAATTATCAACTCCGTGACGCACTCTATAATTAACACCAGCCTTAGTTTAAAATATTTTCAATTTCATTGCCATCTTTAGGGTTTTTATATGAGTAGCCTATTACCTCTTCCACTTTGGATGGTACTTCGCCATTCGTGGTTTTAGAGGAAACCCCATTCTTTTTAATACCATTTGTGATTCTGTCTTTAGATTCTGCTGGTATTTCGAGTGGTTCTCCGAGGTTTGATGTTCGACTTTACTTTTTTAATTTTTTTGTTTACATCTTTGAATGTTAGTAAAAATATTAGCCTATGACCATATGTGGGAGAGATTACAAGTAGTAAGAAACCATACTATATGAGTATAATATATATATTATATATATATATATATATATATATATTATATATATATTATATATATATTATTATAATATATATATATGTATATATATATATTATATATTATTATTATAATCTATATATCTATTATATATGATAATATATATATATTTATATATATATAATATATACTATATATATTTAGTATATTATATTATATATATTAATATATATATATATGATATAGTATATATAATTATATATTATATATATATATATATATCTATATACTTTCATATTGTTGCAGTATTGAAAAGGAAGACTAGTAAATGGAATGGTAGCTGGGAAAAACGAAGAAGAAGTACAATAAGTCAACTAAGCTACACAAGAGGCAATTCCTCTAACTTCGCATATTTCGCATGATGAAGACCCACACCAGGCCCAGATCGAGGGAGTCAAAGTATGGGGCCAGCATGATGTTACGGGAGTTCTAGCGTTTTCAGTAGAGTGATTCAACGTAAAATGACATTGGTAGATACGTTTGACATTCATCTATGATTTCGACTGAGGAAAAAGAATCGTTATGAAGAGTGTTGGATTCACTAAAAGACCTATAATTTTTTGGAAGATGCTACCCATTTAAGAGGAATTCAAATATAATGGTTTTGGAGACATATCACCTTGGGATGATATATTCCAGGCGCTAATGGGAGCATTTTGGCAGTTTTGTATTTTATTTCCACAAAATTAAAGTGGTCGAGGAGCTAGGCTCTTTAATAATAAGACCTTTCCACTAACTATAAAGATGTTCATGCGGTTTGTTAGGGGACATACAAACAGAGTGGCATGAAACCTGCTTGTTAAAGTGTAAGATTTGTCTATACCAGGACGTGTACCGGTAGACGATCCAATTCGGCAGATTCTAAGAAAATCATAGAGAAAAATAAAGAAATAATAATCTCAATAATTTATGTGTGCATTTTCTTGGTACGCGCGCCTTTACCGGTTCGGGTAAGATCATGATGAAGGGGTGTTGCAAGATTTGTGCCGCTTGCGAATAAATGCCGGAGTCAGTCATTGAAAAACCATTTGGAAAAGGGGAAGAAAAATGCAACATACAATCAGATTCAGTTTAGATATGAGATCATTTTATGTGGTATACTATAAAATGGAACGATCGTTAATAGGTAAGGATGCGTGGCGTATAGTTGTTTCTAATCAGATGAACAGTGATATTTCGGAAAGAGAGATTATCCATAGGGTTGCGTATTTCGACATAAGAGTCCGATGACGTCAAAGAGGAATTGTATTGGCTTTGTAGAACTGAGAGCTCTTGACCAACACCAATCAGCGAAGCCAATGATGACTTTTGTCACGACGAGAATGGCTCCTCAGAATTGCGCTGGGCTTTGGGTTTCGATGCTTGTTCTATGCGATGTTGGCAAAGAAGGAGTTAAACCAAACAATATTGCGAAAAAAGTATAAAAAATTTGTTTTTCATTGATTTTCACACAAACAAACTATAGTAGTAAATGATTTGGAACACAATTACAGAAATCCGCAATACTGTGGGAACTATAAAGAACATTATTACGTTTTTTTTTCGCGAGTCGGTTTGAGCAGAAAATTAATGCCAACATGCCAAGCTATGCCAAGACACAGATGGGTCTGAACAACACAAGTGATAAGTGTTTAAGGAGCACTTTGTACGAATGATCGCATTAGAAATCTTTTCCATTAAAGAAATGCCACAAGAAAAGCGCTTTTCAGTGATTCAGCGGCAATGTAAGTTCGTCTATTTCAAGTTAATTGGCTATTGATATTGACGGAAGTCATCTCTGCGATGTTAGCGCAGTTTTGTAATGTCTCCAATCCAAGACTTTGGATATCGTCCAAAACCTCGCAGCACATTCAAATAATTGTGGAAATGGTTAAGGAAGCCATCTGAAGATGAAAAAAAATTATGATGAAGTGGTTAAATAGAGATAATTAAACCGCTGAGCAACTGGGCTGATTGATAATATACATGGAATATTTTGGTAGGCAGCAGCTCCGCAGGCTCCGCAGCTACCATCTCACAACAAATCCATTCGGAGTCTGGAGAGATCTTAATACTCCGTTATCTGGATTCTATAACCTCTTCCTTTGGAAATTAGGTTATCTATCTGAAAATCACCTGTCTTATGCTTGACATATTACATCTCTCCAATGCTACTCCATCACATCGATGTTAAGAAAGAGCAGCTGCATTTTATAAGTTTGTTACCACTTAGAAGGCATAGAAGAAGAGCTAGAAGTTTGGTACACGAATTTGGAAGGACAAGAACTTGCTAGTGAGAACTAAAAATCTTGATAGTCTCCAAGGTACTTATAAAGAGCTGAAACTTTCTTTCCGTCGACGAAAAAGTTTGATGATACACTCGCCAGCATTGCAGCCAACCAGTAAATAGAAAATCTTGTCGGAGGCTGGGAGTATCCAAGACTTGGCTGCGAGTAATAGTGGAAGACGACAGGTTTAAAAGGACTGGCTATGATTGAGTTGGTATCACAGAAAATTTGTTTTTTAGACAATTTATGGATTATTTTTATCATAACAGTAGTTGATAATTGGTGCGTTTGAACCAAAGAATTGACTTTTTAAAATATCGTTTTAAATTTAAATGTGGATAGAACTTTATATTGCAAATTGTTATTCGTATGACGTAAATACAGTCAGACAAGATGAGATTTTTTTTTAAATATTTAATCTTATATTATATTTGCAATGCTTTCTAGTTTATTTCTTTCATTTATATATAATATATATATAATATTTAGTATATTATATCATATATATAGTATTATTACTATTTATTATAGTATATATATATATATTAATATATATAATATAGTATATATATATATATATATATTATTATTATATATATATAATGTCTATAATTTAATATATATTATATATATATATATATATATTATCTATATATATATTATATATATATATGTATAGTATATATATATATATTGTTATTATAGATAAAAAAATATAGATTGTTACGTTATTATATATTTATATATAAAAGCTCTTTAAAATTTTAAGCTGCCCCCCCTAGCTTGGAAGCTGGCGAGTCCATGAAAACTATAAACAGCATTTGATTATTTCCTTGCACTCTCTTATATATATAATATCATATAGTATAATATATATTACATATATATACTAGTATATATATATATTATATATGTATATATTATAGAGTATATAATTGTTTTTTTATTGACCTTCAAATTCCATTAATTAATAATAGGAATTGAAAAATGTGTAGTTAAGGAAAATAAGCCATATATTTGGTATATTTACTTATGGATCGAGCGAGATGTGTCACCTGTGAGTGTAGCTGAATAAAGCTAAGGTTGGGAAAAAAGTGAATTTTGTTACGGTCTGATTTTTTTCTTTTTATGAAACTTGGCATTTTCTAAACTCTACTTTCGATCACGTATTAAAACTTTTACTGTTCTTTTTTCAAACATTTCATTCGATTAATGTAAATTATATATTTATGAATATATATAATCTATGGATAATAAGTAATATAAGATAGTACTATATATATATATATATTATATATATATATATATATATTATATATTTTATTAATTATATATATAGTTATATATATATATCTATATATTATATTTATATATATAATATTATATATTAATATATATATATATATAGTATAGTTATATATATATATATATATTATATATATATATATATATATATATAATGCAGGACCCTTTGGATCAAGAACCAGCAGACCCACCACTGTATGATATAGTATATAATATATACTTATATATATATATAATATAAATTATATATTATATAGTAATATTATATAATGTTTATATATATATATATATATGTTTTTATTATATTATATATATATATATATATATATAAATTATATATAATATATATATATATATATTATTTAGGTATAGTGTATTAATATATATAATTTATAATATATATATATATAGTTATATATTATATATATATATATATATATATATATATATATATATATATATATATGTATTTATTTATATTATATATATATATATTTATATATATATATTAATATTCTATATATGATTATTAATATATTATGATATATATTATAAATTATATAGTATAATAAATATATCATATATATAATATATATATATATATATATATTATATATAATATTATACTATATTATACATGTTATATAATTATTATATTATATATATGTTATTATATATAATATATATATATATATATATATATACTATATATATTATATATATATTTATATATATTATCATATATATATATTATATATATTATATTATTAATATATATGATACGTATACAGAGGGAAGGGGGCACTTGCCCCCTAAATTTGGCGGAAGTAACAAAAGTGAAACGCTTTGCAGAACGACGTTTTTAAGGTTTATTAGTAGAGAAACTGAAAAACATATATCAACTGAAAGATAATGAAGTAGTAATTACTAATTACTAACGTATTATATAAACTTACAATTTTTCGAAAGAGTTTTAATGTGTTTTCGTTTTCATATTGGCTTGAATTTATACAGCTAGCTTCTTCTGACTGTATTCTCCGCTAGAATTCTCAGTACGTCGATAGCATTTGGCGGCTGCCAAAGCTGCTAAATCAATCAGGGAAGGAGTACCCGTTGATATTCAGCTGCAGATAGCACTTCAAAAAAAATTGCAAAAAATAAAAGAACTATTACAGCAATTTGGAAGACCATAATTTTCTGCGTAACACATGACTTACCTTTAAGAGCAATAGGCCTGCATGAGCGAATTTTTGAAGACCTGATTAAACTTTGAATAGAAAGGTGTAATGTGGAATTGAAAGATCATTTTCAAGGACATAAGAATGCAGTCTGGACGTTTCCGATGACTCAAAATGAATTTAATTATTTGTGTGGAATTATCATAAAAAACATGATTGTTGCGGATGTAAAAAAATTTGGAGTACTCCATATTGACCAATGAAATTGCGGATTTGTCAGGCAATGAACAATTATCTATAGGATTAGGGTTTTTCGATCTTGAAATATGACTGTTCGAGAAAACCATTGCCAAAACGGTTGATTTGTTTTTAGAAAAATGTCTGGATCCGTGTCTATGCGTTGGTCATGGGTACGATGGCTGCGCAGCAATGGCAGGGAAAGAATGGGAGTTCAAAAGAAACTGAGGGAAAAATATAAAAAAGGATTTAGTTTGGTCATTAATGACCTAAACATTATTCCGGAAATTCGAAATACTATTGCCACAATAAAAAAACTTCTTCAGAGACTCCACCCTAAGAAGAAAATATATTCCCAGCTTGCCTAAACTTTGTGAAGCCAGTTGGACTCAAAAATATCATGATATTGCTATTTTCCATACAAATATGATAAACATCATTGAACTTTTAGAAAAATTTTCAAAGAAAGGCAACAATCAAACAAGAAAAACGGCTTTTCTATTATACTGTTCGGAACAAGAACAATTCATTTATTAGGTCTTCTGGTAAATAGCCAAATATATTTGCATTTGTGAGCCAGTGGCTAAATTATTCAAAAAAATATTGACCTTATGCAGTTCTCTGATCATGTCCAAAGAATTTTGAAAGTTGGCAAAGACTACTGCAGAACTGCTGACGAAATATTTGCCGATCTGCTCTTGTGGACCAATGTTATTACTGCTGAGGTTCTTTAGTGAACTTGCACACTAGAAAAGTACAATCCCAACAACTAAGCAAATATTCTGCTGAAACTTCCTGTTTGGAATATAGGAAGGTTTCTGATCTGTGCTTTATCTTGACTCATTTTCATCTTCTTTAGCTCTTCTGAAAACAACGTGCATCATTTCATCTCTTTCATTTGCATCCGCTTTTCTTATGTTAGGTGGTCCCGTAGGCAGTTTGCGTGAGAAGCTAAAATGCTTTTCAGAGTTTTATGATCTTGATACCAACAAAATTCATACCGAAACTGACTTTTGGTATACTTTGTGGCTGGATAAAAACAATGGATAAACAAAGGTTGAAAGACTTGGAACTTACTGAAGTCTTTAAAGAAGCTGAACCCATTTTTCTTCAAATCAAAAACCTGTCTATTAATTGCAACGATGCTTCGTGCTCAACAAGTATCATTGAAAGGTCTTTCAGCACTCTGCGAAGAGTAAAACTTAGTTAAGGGTGCACATGAAGAAATAGGCTTAATGGACTATGTTAGGATGAGTATTTCACAAATTTAGTAGGTAAAAAAAAATGACTGAAATTGGAAACCAATGTAATTCGAATTAGCTGAATAATCAAGGGCGTCTAATGCCAGTTAGATTTTAATACTTAGTTACCACCCCTATCAGGACTCAGTACTCCCAACCGCCCAAAATATTACTTTACTTTCTCAAAAAGATATTTTTTTTTACTCATCTTGCGACACATAAAATTTTTTTAATTACAACTGTTGTAGATTTGTTGTTTTATTTATTTTTTTTTTTTTATAACCGAAATAACTGTTTTTATTCCAAAAATTTTTATTAGCTTTGAAAAAGGACAAATTCTGGAGTTTACCAAGCCACATCTCTTAATGAGCAAGGACTAAATCACTTCCAAACCTTTGCAGCCCATAGAGTCAAATGCTGCGTGGACGACACACATCAATATATATACTATTATCGTATATAGGTATATATATTATATTATATACTATATAAAAATATATATTATATTATATATATATAAGTATAATATATATATATATATACTAATATATATATATATTGTACTCAATTTCCTTTGCCCCTAAATGAGAAAGCTGCCTAGGCTATATCATACTATATATATATATATTATATATATATATATATATACTATATATATATATATATATAATATTATATATATATATATAATATATATTGTGATGGGCGATTATCGATATCGGCCTCGGAAACTGGAGGAATCGTATTTTTCAGGAATCATAAATCGGAATCGGCAAATTGTATACCGATTCTTTGACCGATTCTTTTTGTATACATCTGAAAATAATTTTTATTCGATCTTTATGATATTCAAAGACAATATTTGATTTCTGCCCGTATTGGATTTTTATTTCAGTTCTTTCCTAATTCTATTTAATTAAAGAAAAACTGGAATGAGTGTTCGCAATCTTTCCGTAGAGCTAAAGATTTAATGTCTAGGATTTCAGACAGTCATTGGTGAGGCAGAACATTTGCTATGTTTTCGTTAGTACTGTTTATGCAATATGTTTTGATAATTAATACCCATAACTCGTAAGTGAGAAGTGAAATATTTGTCTTGTAGGCTTGTAATAATTGGAGCTCATTGGAGCTATTGAATATAAATGATATCCTTCGAGTTTCACCTTTTTCCAGTATCTCACCAGTATCTATAAGTGAATTGTCTCAAATGTTAATGATTGAAGAATTCAATATTGCTGCTATAAATTTATGTTATTGTAAGGGATCACGCACATAATCTTGCTTGCGTGCAGAGTGTACCAAGCAGAATTCCAGAATTACCTTGCTTTTTACACGCTTGACACTAGTTCTCAATGATGCATATTTGAAAAGATGACGTGAAAAAATATATTCATATGCAAACAAATCGTAGTCATTTTAATCACTCGTGTCAAGCAATATTGCAAGTATGAGAATATTCAATACTAGCTTTAATTAATCACAGCAAGATTTATTAGGATGTACAAACAGATGTAGTATGAAGTTATATGCTTTCGAAAAATTTTTGAACAAAAGACGGCTCATCATTTATACTGCACGTGTCATTTCAAAACCTGTGTAGAAACAACGGAAAGTTGCTTGAAAGTTTACTAAAAATACTTAATTTTATTGATTCACAAATTTATTGAGACACAAGGAATCAATGGCATCGGCATAATCCCAAAATATGCAGTGATTTGCAGTTTTTTTTGGAAAGAGTCAAAGAAGAACTATTTGAGGGACTGGGTCTACAATGATCAGCATGAAAATTTCTGTAAAAATAGATTCATAAAATTTACTTACGATCGTTACTCTTGTGTTTGCCTAATATCTTGGATCCAACTTTAAAATCTACATTCTTGATAGATGATATATATATAAAAAAGGTGGAAGATATTCTTTTAAAGGCAATAGACTGCGATGAAGATGTGAAGTCAAACAAACATTCGCAAAATGTTTTCACTACTTTAAACTATTCAGATTTCTTCATTTATCAAGAATAAGGGGAAAGGTGATAGCTGTCGATAGATAATTATGTTTGTTTAACGTTCAATTTTGAAAGTCTTTGTTCGGAGATTTAAAGAGAAAAGAGAGACTTTTTAAACAGTAAAGAAAATCATGTCTAGGAGAAAGACACATATTTTGAAAAAATTGAAGATGTTATAAAAGTAGAATCAGCCATATAAACTCTGAAACTTATTAAAATGCAGAAAGTCCCTTACAATGGTGTCATCGAATAAAGGTACTTTCAGCATTTGGTGTCCTTGCTAGAAAATATTTAAGCTCGCCCCAATTTTCCGTGGAAAGTTGAAACTCTTCAGAATTGGAGGATAATTTATTCTCCTAAAAAAATGGATACACTCAAATCGGGATGTAATGTTTTTCCAACATTTAAGAGTCTGCTTGGACTACAAATATATATGATTACATTTTGTTTCAAGAATCTTACTTTTTAGTAAATTAAAGGAAGGAATTTTTTTAAACAAAAATGAAATTGTGTTCATTTATTGTAAGATTTTTTAAATATTGATATGTTATTTTTTCAGTGGTTAAATAATGAAAGGGTAATTAACTATTATTTTTTTGATAAGATAAGATATAGGAGAATTCGTATAACATTAGATTTAAATAAGTTTTTAATATTAAAAATTAGTTGATTGTAGCAAATTTAGGCATATTGATATGTAATATTATTGTATTATTATATATATATAATATATATATATATTATTATATTTATATATATATATATAATATATTATTATATTAAATTATATATAACGTTTATATATATATTACTATATATATTATTATATATATAATTTAGCATATTATATATTATATATATATATATATTATATATATATATATATTATACTTATTATATATATATATAATTTTATATGCGTATAGCATGTATATACATATAGTATAATTATATATTTAGTATAGTTATATATAATATATATATATTACTATTATATTATTATATAATATATATATATATAATAGTTCAGTGTATGGTTATATATATATAGTATTTATATATAATATAATTATATATATATATACTATATATAGTATTATATATATATTTATATATGTATATATAATATATTATAATACTAAGTATACTAGGAGAGAAGACGAGAGAGAGGAAGATTCTAATGATATATAGAAGAGATACAGAGAGAGAGAGAGAGCGCTCCTAGCTTAGTAGTAGAGCACTCGCCTAGTAAGCGAGGGGGCCAGGTTCGTAGACTGATATATTGTTGAAGGTGGAGTGTACAAAAGTTAACGTATCTTTTATATTTTCAGAATATTAGTAATATATGTATTCACATTATAAAATTTGCGAAGTAGAAGCAGTGTAGAATGTGTAAAACGCTGCAGATTTCATTTTTTTAATGTGTATGTGGGAGTATTATGTTAGTTCTTAAACGCCCCATTCTCACCAAGTCGTTCGACAGGGACCAATATTGGATAGCGTAAGGCTTACTTTTGGTATGCTATTGGTAACTTAAGATAAGCACTGGGGCATCTATTATTGTGGAAGCTGTAAAACAATCTAGAAGGATAATTAAGAGGAACAAGAAATCAATACCTTTGGTATTCCAGATATGGGAGAACAATGAAACCACTATGATTGACTGCTACTTGCATGATGGATATTACAAAATATGGAAAAGGTTGAAGAGATGGCTATTCTCTTCATACCAGATGTTGCCTATTCATCCAGAGCCCGCAGTTCCTCATATTAAAACTAACTCTTAACCTTCAGAACCCTCTGTAAGTAAAATGTTTTTATGAAAGTCCATGAATATAAAGAGAAACGTGTGTTTTCTACATATATATGTAGCAGTTCTTATATATATATATTATAATATTATATATATATATATATATATATATATATATATATATATTTATATATTATATTATATATATTGTATACGTATATATAGTATATGTATATATATATAGAGCAGGGTTTTTTCTCTTTTTTTTCTGGAAGATGATGAGCTCATTGAAACATGCTTAAATATTCTTAAATCCTGAAATTGAGAGGAAAAGATGGAGCATTAATTGATAAGATGGGTATGCTGGTGTGACTTCGTAAAATGTGCGGGTCAGGTGTGGGGTATTTTATCGTATAGGAGAGTAGATTGTGTATAGAGAGTCAAAATTACAAAACAGAGTGATAAAATGCCTCGCATGTGCTTGGTCATAAAAATGGGGTGCCGTATTTCATTAAAGGTGCGTTATTGTAAATTTTGGAGTTGGTTGTTTTTTTCGGAGAGAATTATAGGGGATGTAAGGAAGAAATGTGAGAGATTTCAAACAGGAAAATATCAGGGGGATTAATGTAGTGAGAATTGGTTGGCGATTATGCCAGAGACTGTTGGGATATCTGGGTGTAGCTGATGATAGTGTGTATTATTATGGCGGTTTAGATAAGATTGGTAGGAAGACGAAGTTGGCGGTGAGATTGTCACTCTTGGTAAGAAAGGATTGAGAGCGATTCGGTGGTTAATCGTGACTCAAAATGTAATCATTTATAATTGCGATTAAGTAGAGGTGGCGTTCAAATGTTGTTTGGCAGTAGTGTAGTTATTGGTGTCAGTGACATATATTTGTGGGGGTTGGGATAATTAGATATGTATCTATCAGTAAAAGTATTGTTTTCAGTTTTGCTCGTAATTTAACTCAAGATAATAAAATCTGTAATAAGTAAGTAGTGAAAGCTCATTAACAAACCTTAAAAATTGCCAAAACTTAAATATTTCAATAACTCTAAAAGTATCGATGATAGAAAAAAAATGAAGGTCATTTCTGTGTTCAGCGTCAAAAAATATATAAAATTCAATTAAAAAATAAAACAAAACTTTTTTGTGTTACATAGTGTAATAATAAAAAAGTAAACTTCTATATTCAACGTATCAAAGGCAGACATGCTCCAAAACATGACATTTAAAATTTGAGATGCAGAAGAGTAGAAAAAAGCAGGCTGCGTAGGTCGGTATTTTTTCCGCTCCACCATTTTAAGATACTTCCGCTCATGGCACAGCTCCGGCCCCAACTCCACAATTTTAAAATATCTGTTTTGGAACCAAACTTTTTATTTAATAGTAAAAAATGTTTTAAGCTGCAGCTCCTGTAGCACCCAAAAATTCAGCTCCGGCTCCGGCTCCTGCTCCGCAGTCTTTTGAAAAAGAACAGGTAAGTGTTTCCAAACTGATCTGTAATGTAAACCGAGAAATAAATATATGAATTGTGTTTGAAATTAAGGAAGTAAAATCAGCAAGATTCAAATGTTACTTCAGAGAAATAAGAGATACACTAAGAGAAATCACAGTGGCCGAGTGGTGCAGATGATATAGTCGGGATAGATAGGATGTAGGGCAATTCGTTTCTTTTGTAGGAAAAATTGGAGCTGCTTCCCTATGTTAATTTACGGTATGGTGGGTGAGCTGGCCTTCTGTGCGCCTCGATCTCGTGGTGGACAGAAATAAAATATAGTATTATTCGAAGTAAAGAATAGGAAATTGGAATTAAGATTTTTTCATTAAGAGATCGGGTGATTCGGAATAGTTGTAAGGTAGATAGAGCAGGTAAAAACCACATAAAGCCTTGGTGTTCCTGTAGGAATCGGTACCAGAAGTCTGTGCTTGTTTATGGTAGTATCTTCCAAATCTAATAATCTTTCCCAGAATGGTAGATTGGTTTATTTGGAGAAAGCAGTCCTTCATGTTGATCGTTGGCCAGTGAAATATTAATGATTGGAGTCACCCTATTTAAATAACGTCCAATATTACCGTGGCACGAAGAGGGTAGGTGCGGGCGGAGTGCAAGAGGGAGGCGAGAATGGCGTCAGGAGGTTTAGGATTTTCGTGTTGGAGTCCTAGGTAGAGGAATGTAGCTTGAGGTAGTGTCCCCCCCCCCGCCCCCTCCAAGAGAATATTGCCATGCTATTCTAAGTAACAAGAGAAGCAACCGGCGGTGGATTGCCGATCAAACTGAAATAATCAACTTGAAGAGGATTGCGCCCTGTTTTGCAAGATTCATGGGGTAAGTTGTGTGATGGAGATTATTAAGTGATAAGTTTTACGTTTGTGGATCCATGTAGTGATGGGATCTTGTGGCGTCATTAGACTCCATGGAAGGTCATAGGACGAGAAATGAGATCTCTGAATGTGACGGGTCCAGGTGGTTTAGGATGATATCATTAAAGGAAGCAGTGGAGGTCACATCAGAGGGTATAGAGTCACTCACAATCAGGAGAAGACTTATAAAATTGAACAGAGCGTACAGGCTGACCTGTGTTTTACAAGCAGTGGAGAATTCCTTTTGTGATATAACAATTGTGCGATTGACAAGGGCTCATTAAGTATTGATGACGTGCGACATAGCCATTGTGAGAATTTATAAAGTATAATTTGCGGATGAAGGCCTCCCAGAGAATGGCAAGGTAAAATGTTGTGATTCAGGTTGTTTAAGAGGCGCACGATGATCAATAAAGTGTTGTTGTCAATATAGGGAACGATGTGGAAAATTTGTCTCAGCGCTGGTCTCGGAAAATTTTTTTAAATATTCCTGGTTAATGATGCTTTAAAGTTGTATGAAAAAAACTAATTTTATTTTCTGAACATAAAAAAATTTAACGATTTATTTAGAGTGACCTGAATATTATAGATTTTTAGCAGGAATTAAAATATATCCGTGATCAGAACAATGGACTAATAACTAATAATAATAATATAAGTAAATATTTTATATTTATAGATGATAGAAAATTAATGAATAATGAATAATAATACATGAGAGAGTAATAATATAGACGAATAATTCGTTGAAATAATAATGAAAAACAGGTCTATTTATGCCGCAGAGGTTCTTAGCATTAGTGTTTTATAGAGTTCTAGAGGGAAAAATAATAATATAATAATAATAATTAATAATAATAATAATAATAATAATAATAATAATAATAATAATAATAATAATAATAATAATAATAATAATAATAATAATAATAATAATTTTTTTTGAGAGAGAGTGTACAAGGACCTCCACAGCACACAGGAATCTGGCTATACTGTGTCAGTATATTAACTACAGGGGAAGTCCCTAGCGGAACGTAACATGAATAGGACAGAAATCTTATATAAGATGTTCAGTTTCAACATGACCACAAAACTCGATCACTAAGAAAGTGAGATGATTCGGATAGGATGTGCGGAAGGCGATGCTGGAGAGTTATAGTAAGACATCAGGGGAAGAACTTGGCTTCTGAAGGTCGAGATTGGTATCACAGCCCACAAAGGTATGAACGACTGTAGAGGACAATTAGAGGAGCAAAATGAGCAGGTAACGGAATCCCGTCGCTTACTCGTCACAAGAAATCCATGGATGAGGTTGGTGTGGTCTAACGTAATCGTGCCAGTACCACCTCAAAGAGACGACTCCTTCTACTAGATGATACTGGATGATGACCACCACCCAAAGACGGGTTTGACGTTTAGTAGTTTAACGTCAAGAGCATCTTCTACCCAAAAATATTTACCAGTCAGAGAGGAAACCACGACGTATAGGGATGGAGAAATCTGAAGCTGGGAAATGACCCAGGCGTACAGCAGGAGGAAGGTATTGGGCACTCAACGTCCTGTGCATTACCGCGTGTTTGGCCTCCCTTTCGGCTTCTTCGCTTCCAGGAGCACCCACATGGAAAGGATAATAATAATAATAATAATAATAATAATAATAATAATAATAATAATATAATAATAATAAATAATAATAATAATAATAATAATAATAATAATAATAATAATAATAATAATAATAATATAATAATAATAATAATAATAATAATAATAATAATAATAATAATAATAATAATAATAATTATTATTTTGAAAAAAATAAATAAAATGCAGGTCTATTTATCCGCAGAGTTTCTTACATTGTATTTATAATTCTAAGGAAATAATAATTCAAAATTCAAATTCAAAATTTTTATTCAAGAAAATTTAATAACAAAGATCACAAACAGTTTTATATTATATAGTCTAATATTTTGCAATTTCAATATGTCAATAGTTATAAAAACAGAGTAATTTCCTTAGTGTCTGAAATGGGGCTGCTAACTGCAACTAATTTCATTGTCCTTTAAGATCTGATATAATAATAATAATAATAATAATAATAATAATAATAATAATATATAATAATAATAATAATAATAATTAATCAAAATAATATCATAATAATAAGGAAGTAATATAACATAATATAAATAATATAATAATAATAATAATAATAATAATAATAATAATAAATAATAATATAATAATAACAATAATAAAATATCAAGAATAAAATAAAATTAATAAAAATAATAAACTTAGATAAAATACTAGTAAGGAGTTCAATACAACAGTTACAAACATTAATCCAAATCATACTAATTATTAATATTATTATTAATAATAATATTATAATATTTCAAATCCTAATAATAATTAAACACTAACGATTGTATCAATAATAAATAATAATAATAATAATAATAGATAATATTAATTAATAATTATCGGAATAATAATAATAAATGAATAATAATATAATATATAAATATATAATAATCATAATAATAATAATAAATAATAATAGTAATATAATAATAATGAATGATAATGATATTAATAAATAATAATGATATAAATATAATAATAATATAATAATATTAATAATTAATAATAATAATAAAGTAGATAATAATAATAATAAATAATAAATATAATGATAGATAATATAATAATAATAGATGATAATATAATGAATAATAATAATAATACATTAATAATAATATAAATAATAAATAATAAAATAATAATATAGATAATAAAATATATAATTAGATAATAATAGAATAATAATATATGACTAATAATATAATTAATAATAATAATAATAATAATGATAAAATAATAATAATAATAATAATAATAATAAATATAATAATTAATATAGATAATAGATATAATAAAATATTCATTCAAAACAGGTATCTTATTATACATAGAAAATAACATTTAGGTTATATATAACATAAGATGATCATAAATTTTTATAGTTATATTGTCAAAATATTTAGCCAATTTCAAGTACATCCAATCCACTTATAATAGAAATTAATTTCCCTAAGTATGTGGAAATGGGGTCTACTATTGCAACACAGTTGAGTTCCTTTGAACCGAAATTAATAATAATGGAGCTTAGAAAAAATTAGAAATCATAAAAATAATAGATAATAATATAGTATATAATAATAATAATAATAATAATAATAATAAAAATAAATAATAATAATAATAATAGAATAATGAATATAGATATAATAAGAATAATTATTAATAATAATATTGATAGTAAACAATAACAAGTAATAATAATAATACTATAAATAATAAAATAATATAATAAATAATAATAAAATAATAATGAATAATAAAAATATATAATAAATATAATAATAATAAGTAATATAATAATAATAATATAATAATAGATAATAATAATAATAATATAATGAATAATAATAAATAATATAATAATATAAATGAATAATCATAATAAATATAATAATAATGAATAATAATAATAAATATAATAATATATAATAATATTAATATATAATAATAATAATAATCAATAATGAATAATATATATATAATAATAATAATATTATAATGAATAATAATAATGAATAATAAAAGTATATAATAATAATGAAATATAATATAATTAATAATAATAGATATGAATAATAATAAAAAATATTAATAATATATTAATGATAATAATATAATATAATAATAATAATATAATAAATGTTATAATAATAATAATCGATATAATAATAATAATATAGATCAATATTACTACATCATATATTACAATAATAGAAAAAAATATACGAAAAATAAAAATGAACTATAATAATAATAATTTAATATAATAATGATAATAATAATGATATAATAATAATATAATAATAATAATAATAAAATAATAATAATAATCTATTAATAATAATAATAATTAATAATAATAATATATATATAATAATAATAATAATAATAATAATAAATATATTAATATAATGATTATTAATATAAATAAATAATAATAATATTCAATGAATAATACTATATAATATATATAATATAATTATAATATAATAATATAATAATAATATATTATAATAATTAATAATATAGATAAATAACGACATATTACACATACATATGACTAACTCACCATCCACTTTTGTTATTATTTATATATATATATATTTATATATATATATATATATAATATTATTATATAATATATATATATTATTATTATATATATCTAATATATATTATAGATATATAATATATATACTATATAGCTATATATATATTACTTATATTACTAATATATATAATATATATATATATATATATCATAGTATATATATATTTATTATATATATAATATATTATATATGTATACATATATTATATGCAGTGGCGGACTCCAGTAACTTTGTTTACTATCGTGTCTCTCTCTCTCTCTCCTTCTCTCTCTATTATAACATATTATTAACCGATATATTCGACCCAATAGATATATATAAATAATAGATATATATAGTATATATATATTCATATATATTAATAACTTGAAGATATTCCTGGGCTAAAAGTTTGTTTAATGTTTCAAAACTTTTTTCTTTGGTTGTTCTTGATTAGACTATTATATTTAAAATATTGGATAGTAAATTATACTTGATATATAATTTTACTTCATTATTGTTAAGTAATTTTAGTTATTTTTTAAATTAATGTTATTTTATTTATTTAAATATTATTTGTTATTCTTTATTTTTTATAATGTTAGTATTTAAAACATATATATATATATAACTATTTATAAACAATTTTTGTACGGGCAAGATTTCAGAATTCAGACAGCGTCCGATCTCGCGATCGATTTTAGCAGAGATGTGCATTTGTTTAATCGAGTTAAAACATCGTGTATTTTAATGGGATTATACTATATTTTCGTTAATTTTGCATAAGTCTTGTTATATTTTTTCGTTTTTTCATTTTGCAATATCTTAATAATTTTTTTAAAAGATTTTCAAAACATGAAGAAAATGTTATCGTAACATTATATAAATGTGCGAAAAATAGATCGGTTTCTATAATGTTAAACTCGGTGGCTTGAGCACGAGTACCAGCGAGTGCAGGAGTCCGCCCTGATAGTATATATATACTATATATATATATATATATATTATATAATATTATATATATATATATAATATATATATTATATTATATATATATTATGTATATTATATATGATATATATATTATAATTATATTATATATATACAGTATTATATATATATTATATATTATTATAATATATATATATATATGAAATATATACTTATATGATATATAAATATATTTATATATATGATATATATATATATATATTATATATATATATATGTATGTTATATATATATGATATATATATAATATATTTATATATATAGTATTATATATATATATATATATATCGTATATATATATTATATTATATATATTATATATATATTAATTAATATAGTATATATATATATAATATACATATAATTATAGTATATTATTTATATATATATATATTATATATATTATATAATATATATATATATAGATATATATAATATATATATATTATATATATGATATATATATATATATATTATATATTATATATAATATATATATAATATTATAGTTATATATATATATATATATATATATATATATATATTATATATGGTGTGTGTGGGTTAAATAAGCAACAGCATCAAATACGGGTAATTTTGCAGATGACACTTGACATATTTAAGCGATACATAGTTGTAATTGGCACTCATTCGTACTAAATATGTGCGACAGGTGTACGTTTTCTGTTGCATGTGCGTGCTAAGGCTGGTCCCCGGTTAGGACTAATATATATATATATTAGTGATATAGTTATTTATATATACTATATATATATATATAGTATATATATAATATATATATATATATATATATATAATTATAATCCAAGTATTTGTGCTAAATGAATTTGCTATGAAATAGACAGACCAACATCGAATATTTTCCACCTTTTTAAAATTGTTTGGCTTGGCCTCCCGACTTCTGCTCTTTGTTTTATGGTAAATATAATTTATTTGGTCCGGTTCGGCTCCGACTTAACCCAAATAAAATTTTCTGCTCCGTCTCCGGCTAATCCAATGTCCTTTTCCTTTCTCTCTGACAAAGTCATCGTAGTTAGGAGTAAAACGGAACATAAAAGGAGAAGTAGAAAATGAAGCGCTTGATGCTTGAGTAGAGGAAATACGGAAGAAACAACATGAATTCGACAAAAATTCAATAGCTCTGCAGGATAAAAAGCCTGTGTCATTTGATTAAAACATTGCTAGAATCTTGTCGAGTAGTATATGCCCTTCATTTTCTCTTGCAAAAGTATTAAAGCAAAAAAGCAACTCGATGGAGTAAAAAAAAATCAATTACAGAATGAAAGAAACGTAACCTCCTCCTCGTAATAAAAATTTAGGAAGAAATTAAAAAGTAAAGTGGATTTAAAAAAAGATGAGTGACTATTTTAGTATTTCTGCCAATCATCAAACATTTTGACTTAACTCAGTCGGACCACAACTTTTCGCGTTTATTGCAGTCAAGTTGTGGTCGAAACCGATCACAAGCCAACATCGAATGAAGTCCATTTAATGGCTGATATCGACCACAACTTTGCAGCTCCTTTGAGCCGGACTTTTACGATCCGCCCGATTTCCATCCTACTTTTCCTTAAATATATTTCTATATAAATTAATGACCTACCACAATTTGACAGTAGTTTTGTGTGTTTTTGCGGTCAAGTCGTGGTCCGTGTGAGTTAAGCCATTTTTGTCAAAGAAAATTTATAGATCACAATACAATATATAAAGAATACTTCGAATATGAACGATATACTGCGAAAAATGTCGAAATGACACCACAAATGCCCCAGCAAATGTCCCAACAAATGTTGCAACAAATGTTTCCTTAAATGTCACCACAAATATCAAAGCAAATGTCATGGCAAATGTCAGAGCAAATATCATTAAAAAAAATCAACGCTGAAAAGGAACGTTATTTAAAAGAAGTA